>WBNH01005454.1:0-62324 GCA_013401255.1 Urocolius indicus
TAATGATTCTGTGATTCTATAAGGATAGTTAAGTACCACCTTAAGACTATCTGGAGATCGCGTTGTACGTTCTTTTGTACCTTCTTTTGAATATCTTAAATGTATGCATTCTAATTCTGGAGTAAGAAGATGGACAAAGTACTGCATGATGTATCTTTCAGTTATGTGTTCAGTTCTGTCTGCACTTGTGATGAGCGTTGACCATCTGATAACAACCAATCATTGTGTCAGTAACTGTATCAACAACAAGGGGTATATTGCCAGGCTTTTTTGGAAATGTTGCTTATTGTAAATCTACATTTTTCTTCCCTTTCAGACAAGGAGCTGAAATGGATAAGGTGATGCAGGAGCTAGGGAAATCACTAACAGACCAAGACGTAAATTCATTAGCAGCTCAGCATTTTGAGTCTCAGCAGGTAAATGAAGTTCAATGAACTAAAATATGTCATGTAAATAACGTGTCTTAAAAAGAAACTACAAAAGACTCAAATTATCACTATCATTGTTTTAGGATTTGGAGAACAAATGGACCAATGAACTAAAACAGTCTACTGCTATCCAGAAGCAGGAATATCAGGAATGGGTGATAAAGCTTCATCAGGACCTAAAGAATCCTAACAACAGCTCAATCAGGTATTTAGTTCCTGTATGATGGTTACTTCCATCTGCCATGGTTCAAAGGACTTGCTTTATATAATCTTTATTTCAAATTAGCCATTTAAATAGGATAATCAAAACACATAAAAAGCAAGTAAACCATCCCAATCAGATATTTTTAGTAGTTTCTTCATTGTGTAATGTTACAACTGTTCTGCACCAGAAAGTGCTGTGGTGTACTGAAATGCAGCTTGAGCGGAATGGAGTTTCCTCCTATTTTGCCTTTATTTACATCATCCATCTTTAGCAAAATTTCACGGGTCTTTCTGTCACCACTTAAGGACGTTCTGCAGAATAATTGTAGCTTAATAAACGGTAACACTATCACAGACTTTGATTTAATAAACAGCTAAACAAATGGAACTTTTTTTAGTGTGAACACGTGTTGAGAGTCAAATGTAAAGATTTGTGATTGAGGAAATAGTAGGGAAAACAGAATGTGTAACTTGGGAGATCTTTATTCTTTATCATTGGTAATCACCACCTTTGCTACTAAGAGGAAAATAGGAGTAAAACTTGAAGAAGTTTGAAATATGTAAATATGTAAAATGTGACCACATTAAAGTTGCTTAGAGCTGAAAGCTAGAAGAAATGGATTGAGGGAAGGAAAGAAGTTTTGGCTTTGTTGTCTTGGATGCTTGTAACAGATGTGAATTGATAGTATTTTAATCTTTACACTCATATGCAATAGCAGAAAGCGGAGCCTTTCTGCTTTTCTTAGGATCATAGAATCATTTTGGCTGGAAGAGACCTTTAAGATCATCAAGTTGAGCCTTTGTCCCAGCCCTATCAATCACTAGACCATTTTCCTAAGTACAAAATATGTTGCACCCTGAATATGTTACACTTAATGTTGCACCCTGAAAACTCTTGGTCCTTCATGCAACTGGAAAATATTGTACAGTAAGTGTATAGTAGAGCAACTAGAAGCTTAGAGTTGTGTCTCTGTTGTACACATATATAGACATATATTGTGGTTTAAGCCCAGCTGGCAACAAAGCACCAAACAGCTGTTCTCTCATTCCTCCTCTGCTGTGGGATGGGGAGGATAACAAAAGTCTCATGAGTTGAGACAAGGGCAGGGAGGAATCGTTCCAACTATGGCCATGGGCAAAGCAGACTTAACTTGAGGAAAAACAAAATCAAGTTAATCTGTTACTGTTCAAATTAGATAAATACAACAAAATCTTAAAAACGCCTTCCCCCTACCCCTCCCTTCTGCCCAGGCTCAGCTTTGCTCCTGATTTCTCTACTTCCTCTCTTGCAGCAAACACAGCAGGCCAGGGAACAGGGGCTGAGCTCAGTTTGTCACACATCTCTGCTGCTCCTTCCTCCTCAGAGAAGGATTTGTCACACCTTTCCCTTGCCCCATTGTTGGGGTCCCTCCCATAGGAGGCAGTCCTCCACAAACTTCTCTAACATGAGTCCTTCCCATGAGCTGCTCCAGCGTGGGTCCCTCTCATGGGCTGCAGTCCTTCAGGAACAGACCGCTCCAGTGTGGGCTACTCAGAGTCACAGCCTTCTTCAGGCACAGCCACCTGCTCCCTCGTGGGTTCCTTCACAGGCTGCAGGCAGATAATTAGCCCCATTAACTTCCATGGGCTGTAGGAGGACAGCCTTACACGCACCCCACACACACCCTTTTACGCACCTAATTGCTTATATATGTGTGTATATATTTATTAATGATCTATCTCAGCTCTACCTTGTCACTAGGCGTTTGCACTCGGTGGAATTGCTTGCAAGTTTGTAAGTCACCTTTGAGGATCAGGCAATTTGAACAAAGAAACTTTACATTAATGCAGAAACACGTTGGAGAGGTATCCATGTTCTTTCATGCATCAGAGACAATATTTATATCACTTGGTACCAGACAGATGAATTTAGGAAAATAATAAAACTAATATTTGAAATGTTTCCTGCTAGATTGGACACTGTGAAGCGTTTGATTTGTTGTTGATTAACTCCCTGCTTTGTGCAGGGAAAAGACAAGTTCATGTTTTTTCTTTTAATTCCTTTGTTCTTCTTATAACTAAGTATTGTGATTTGATTTTATTTCCCAGTCTGAGAGTGCTTTACAAATGAGTTGGTAGTGCAAATCTTGCTGCTGGTGTGCAACTGGAGTATTGTATGCCAGACACTGAAACCTCAGATGAATGAAGTTCATTAAAAATAGTTTTAGTCTCTTGTTTTCCACAGACTATCTGAGAAAACTTTGGATAGCTTTCACAAAATATTATTGATCTTGAAGAAAAATTAGGATAAACTTTTTCAGTATGTTTCTCATAATTTTAGTGATGAAATTAAGGTTCAGCCAGGGCAGCTGAGAGAATCTGTAGAAGGAAATGGAAGAATATATGAAGAGCAAAGGCTGTTAGAAGAAAGTTTTACTATTCACTTAGGTAAGTAAACTGATATCAAAACCAAACATCATCACAGATGCTAATAAATAAATAAATACTGTATCTAAGCCATCTATTATTTTAAGTATTTAACTGTCAATGTATTATAGTATATACAGTTTATTTTTTTATTTATTCTTTACATATGTAAGAGGAGTACAGTGTGGTGTAAACCATATCAATATTTAGCTACCTGAAATGGAATGTACCTCATAGAAGACTTCCTGGAAGCAAGTTTTTACTGCCTGGAGCAAGATGAGCAGTGTAAAAAAAAAAAAAAAAAAAAAAAAAAAAAGGGGATGTGGGGATTACATCAAATTGCCACAATTAATGATCAGAAAAATAGATACTTTTTGTTTATGCAGTAGAGAACTCTTCTACTATCTGTTCTGACAGTGAACATGTCAACTATAACCTCATAATACGGGACAAGGCTCTTCAGGTATAACTAGTCCTTGCTTTGTGTTGGCGTGTAAAAAAAAAAAAAAAAAAAATGAAAGTACTGCAATTTTACACTTCTGTGTCAGCAATTTGCAAAGTAAAACTCAACATATGATTGAGAGCTTTCTTTCAGTAACAATGATTATATTTACCTTCCAGATAGTTTTGTATGCTTCATTTTCTAAACTTAGGGGACCACTTTGATCCTGTGCATTTTTAAGAACAATCTTGATTTTTTTCCCTCTTTTTACAGCAGGTATTAAAATCTTTCCTATTCCTTACAGGAGCTCAGTTGAAAACTATGCATAACCTGAGGCTACTGAGAGCCGATATGCTGGATTTCTGTAAACACAAGCGCCATCATCGAAGCGGAGTAAAACTTCACCGGCTTCAAACTGCTATGTCTCTCTATTCAACTTCTCTCTGTGGCCTGGTCTTACTGGTAGATAACCGAATCAGTTCGTATAGCGGCATCAAAAGAGGTGAGTTCTCTGACGGGCTATATTGAGTGAGGGGAAAAGGACTTTAAAAACTTGCTGTCATCTCTCCCAAAAATACTCCCGGTAAAATTAAAATTTACTGGAGCCCCTAACATTTTGCACATGATATTGCAAAAGGATAACAAATACAACAAGAAATGTGGCTAAGGATGGGGAACAGAGTTGGGCTCTTGATGTGCTAGGTTTTGTATTTGAGTAAAGAACATGTTAGAGTGAACAATGTTGATTTCCCTGCCTTTGACTTACTATAGGGGCTTCTGAATCTCTAGTGTCCAATTAACATACTGAAACCTATTTGCAAAGGTGAACATGAAAACATGAAATACACTAGGATTTTAAATTGGTGAGTGAATGTATAAAAATACTATGTGCTTTAGATGTCTGCAGCACTATGAATTATATTTAAAATGAGCAATAGGAATATTACTTGCCTGCTCTTGGAAAGTTTGATTAGCAGCCATTTTAAATGCACTGGACACTATTATAAAAGTGTTTTCTATCAAGATTAACCAATGAAATGTGTTCATTCCTCTTCCAGTTTTGGTCACCAGGGCTTTCTCTGAACCACATTATTGACTTTCCCACCTTCCTCTTCAAGTTCGACACCAAAATATTTACACTTGAAATGTCTTTTTGACTGGAGCCATTATTACTCTAGGTGGTCCTGCTCTGGCAGGGTGATTGAACTAGATGATCTTTCAAGGTGCCTTCCAGCTGTTGAGATTCTATGATTCTGTGATTATTCTAGCATGTAGGGAAAGAAATAGACTTTAGTTGTTGACGTACTCCAAAACCAGGCTTGCAGCAAGAAGGAAAAGGAAATGTGTCAGTAAAAATTGTAGTTGCATTTGTGCTGATGATGGTTTCCAGATTGCTTAATTCTGACAGTATTATTTCATACTTGTACTCGTTTTTGGTTGCTTGGGATTTTTTTTCTGTGCTTATATATTTAAATTAATAAACATAAAATATTTGGTTTTATGCTAAATAGACTAATAAGGGTAGATGAACACTGAAGTAACACAGTTAAACCCAAAATTACATCATGTAGCCGCCAATTAGATCTTGTAGCCACAGTAAAGGGGAAGATAAAGGACGATATTACAGTCTGTAAAATATAATCCTTAATACATTTTTATTTCTTTGAGTTTCAAAGGGAGTTGGGCACACTTAACCGTGGGAACGTTTCACTGCTGTCTATACCACCATTCTTTTTAAAAATGTTGCAGAAATGAATGTGTCTCATGTCTTACTTTAAACCATCAGTGAATGCCTGGTTGTATTAAGACCTCAAACCACTAATAGGTGGCAACTGAGATTTGGACACACTTGAAATCCACTCTGTGGTGAGAGTGGTAGCTTCTGACAGAAGAGCAGTAATAAGCACCTCTGAGAGGAGACATTGCTCTTAAACTGTTAGAGCTGTTTGTTGCAAGAGCACTAGCCAGAATCGATTCTCCTCCCTAAAAGGCTGTTTAAGAAATAACTTTTGAACCCTCTAGCATATTTGATAAAGTTGCTGTATAGAAGGCCTTTAAATAATAGGTTAATACTGCTGTTTAAATAGAGAGGTCATGGCTTGTGCAGTCTATACATTGCTGGGTTACAAAAGTGCAGAAGCAATTTCCTGCTTCTATTTCAAAGGTGGGGTAAAGTACAAACCTAATATCCTTTATTTTGTTGTGGCTTAGAAGCTCACCTAAACCTCAGAGATTTTCAAAGGTTATTATAGTAAATGAACTTCATGTGAACATGATATTTTTCCAAACATTTTACATTGCTCTGGGCAGCACCAATCACTTGGCAAGCACTAAACAGAAACAAAGTCCTGCAACATGCTTGGTTGACTTTGGTTGTTTAGCTCCATCTGAGGAGGTTTAGAATGTATTTCATTTAGTGTATTTTAGTTCTCTTGTCTGGTAAACATTTTGCTGTTGCATCTCTGGTAAATTTGTTATCTAAAAATGTTTCCATTTGTCTCAAAATTCAGGATGTATGTGAGGTATTTGCCAGTTTTCTGTATTTCTACTAGTGTGTAAACAGCAACAACCAAAATGTACCTTTCAAATCAGAATTGGACACATGTTCAGAAAACAGCCTTGAACAGAACATTGAATTTATATACGAACTTTCAACATGCTCATTTCATTCAGACTACTTTTTCTAAGCTAGTTTCTTCTGTTATGACTTTGTAGGGCTGCTGTGACTTAGGTTTTGAGTAGCTGTAGCTCAGACAAACAATAAAAGTTAATTTTAATTTAAATACAAAAGACCTGTTATTTATTTCTTTCAAATAAAATGCTTTGTGACCTTATTTCCTCTTGATACAGACAGAAGTTGCAATCTTTTGGAATATGAGGTGATTCTTCCCTTGGTTTTGGACATAAGAATTTGTCAAAGCCTTTTGAAAAGAGATTTTATGATGGAGACTTCATGTAAAAAGATAACATATGTTAAGATTTTTTTCTCTATTCTACCAGTTCCTGTCACGGCCTGTTCACAGCAGTACATGGTGCTCTCCAGATAGATAATCAGTGTACATTAAGAACTTTAAGGAGAATTAGAGCAGGTAACTCAAAATGGGAAGTAGTAGCAACTGCTTAGTGTAATAGTCCAGCTCCTTGCCAATAGCTTGTTTGGCTGTCATTGACTTACTTGGAGAGGCGGCTGGACGTTAGGATAAGGAGCTTAGAACACCAGTCACAGAGGCAATATGTTATGATCCTGATTATCAGTGTAATGTTTCCAAGTTTTACATAATACTTGCTTATTAGGAAAAGGAACTTCCAGCTCTTGTGATCTGATGACACTTCTCTTCAGCTTTCAGAGCTGTGTTTTGAGAACTAAAAGGAAAGAACTGTAGTTCCAGCTTTTGAGCTACGCTATTTAAGAATTTCATTAATCGAGCTCATTTTTAATGACAAACTGGAATGCTGTTGTGTTTTTTTTTTTAATAAATATGAATCAGATTGAAGGACTGTTAGTAATAAGACATAAGTTTTAAAGCACAGTTACATTTAATAGACATTGCTGTTATTTTGAGTGGAAGGTTTTTGTTTGAAGAGCAACAACACACAAGGATGTGTCTTTTTTTTTTTCCCCCCCCAGACAATTGATTTCTTTCCAAAATGTTTAATCTCTGCCATATTTTTAAAATAATTTCAAGAGGAGCATAGCAGGATTTCGTCTGCTTGGGAGGGACCATTGCTTTTGTAACTGGCCTCGCTTGAACGGTAGAGCAGAATTACATAATGTTACTAAGCACAGCTTTGTGACATGTATCTTAATTTATTTTTTTTTCCTTCCTAGATTTTGCAACTGTTTGCCAAGAATGCACGGATTTCCATTTTCCTGGAATTCAAGAACAGCTTGAAATTGTCCAGAAGGTTGTACTTAAGGCAAGAGCACAGCGTAGCAGTAAGTCGAAAAGACATCATGGTCAGTGACAACAGAAATCACTTTCCTTGAAATGAAATAGTGGTCAGATTAATGTTTATGGTTACAGGCAAACTGATTTCACTCTTCTTCACTTACCTGATATGTAAAATGGAATCTTTGAGTATATTGATACGCTCTGAGAAGTTTGCATGAAATTCTCTCTTCACAGCCAGAATGTTCACTTGATGTCTTTGCTGCCATAACAGAAATACGTTACAAAAAAACGCATTAAGTGCGTAGTTTTGATCACACTTTACCAGCATGGGAAGTGTTTAGGGCCATTGTGCCTTCCTCTGTGTTTTAAACTGCCTGTAGGAACTCAAACTTTATCTGATTTTACTTTTTTTGCTTCTATTTAAATGTAAAGCTCTAAAAAATGCCGAAGTTATGGCTTTTTTCCCTTCCTTGGAAGTGAACACTGAAGACTGAATAATAAATTGACCGTGTATACTTTTTTGGTGCTGATCAAATCTTTGTGAATGGTTTATTTTGCAGCTACATTTACAAATGGCTGTGTCATTTTCAGACCACATGATGTTAAGGCAGTACTTGTACATCATGAAACTTTGGTTTTCTTGCAGA
Organism: Urocolius indicus; assembly: GCA_013401255.1. Taxonomy (NCBI): domain Eukaryota; kingdom Metazoa; phylum Chordata; class Aves; order Coliiformes; family Coliidae; genus Urocolius; species Urocolius indicus. Next base: position 8,021 of record WBNH01005454.1, read on the forward strand.
AGACTACTTATTTGATTTAAATACGTCAGTAACATGAATAGATTCATAAGAGTACACAAAGAAACAAGTTTGGTTAGGAACCTACATCTTGCTGTAGTCTTGAGAAAAATTGCAAAAGCTGGTTTTGTATTGCTGATTTATGTAAACCTCTTTAAAATTTTTCTTCTAACACCAGGAACAGATTTGTTTTATATAGTTATGCTGTTTAAAAGCAATGGCAAGATACTATGTAGTTGTGGGGACAATTTGGAGAGTTTAGTGTTATGTTTGAGACTGTTGTATTTTCTTTTGCCTAAGTGAAGGCGTGTCGTAAGATGATTAATTAAGAAAGCTAATGATCTTAAATAATGTTAAATTCAGTGTTTATTGAAGAGAGCAAAAACACTTCCTGTCCACCCCCCTGCTTTTTGGGGACATTATGGTAACTTTATGGTAAAAATTCAAGACAGATATCATCTCAATACATCAAATTTTCATGCCAAAGTGTAATTAATAGAAGATACATTTAATATTTGTGTTATGAATTTAGATACAGAAAACAAATGTAGTGGAAATGAAGACAAATTAAAGAATATTGAACGAAACCAGTCAAATATTTTTCCAGGTGAGTTCTGTTGCAGTTTCTCCCTCTTCTTAAAGCAAATGGTATTTTATAGATGCACATTTTTAGCTCTAAAGTCAGAACATAGATTACAAACTAAACTCAAGCTGACCTCAATCAGAAGAGAAGGATGTTCTTGTGGCTAAGGCAGAGAACTGGGTGTCAGGACATCTGGTTTCTATTCCCAGCGTTGCCACTGCATCATGTGATTTGAGACAAATCACTTTTCTATGCCTAAAATTTCTTTTCAGAATTTGAGGGTGAAAAAAATATTATTGAGAATCCTGAGAAAAGGCAAAACTTAAATATTAGAAAATAATTTTCGTTTTGAAAATAGTTATATATATGTCACTATTGTGATGCAGCAAAGCATTTTAGAATATGTTTTCAAACTTTTTACAAATCCATTCCTCTCAAAGAGCAAATATCTTGTGTATGTAGATTATGATTTTTTTTTTTGGTGAGGAAAGCTTCTATAGCATTTGAAGATGAATAAACAGTTAGAGGGGGGAGGAGTTAAATCCATGCATCCCATGGTTGAATGAGAAAGCTTCTTAAAATTGCTTTCAGGATTGCCATAGTTCTTGTTAGTGTAAGCAGATTATAAATTAACTTGGGTCCTTAACATAAATCTGAGTGACTGTTGCTACAGTGGTGTGTGTATTACTACTATAAGTGATAGTTGTTGGGGATTACTACCTCCTTAGCAGTCATCAGAAAGGACAACGTGCCTATTCTTCTGCTGTCCCAGTATAAGGGTAATATCTTAAGTGACCAATGAGAGTAGGTTTGAAAAAATATGTTTATCCGTTGATTGAAACAGTAGTGGAATTGGGTACGTGCTTTTCTGTTGACTCTAGTATAGACTTTTGATCTCCAGTGGAAAGGTAAGATGGAGATACCCGCATTTCACTGCCACCTACTCTTTTTCTACCTTTGATAAGTGAATATCGAGTCTGAAAAATCCCCTCAACAAGATGTCTTGGTAACTTTTTGCAAACGCTTCTGTAGCAAATCTTCCCATTACTATGAATTGTTTTAAAGTCTAATGATCATTGATACCTTTGTCATCAGCTACATATCTTCAGTTGTTGCATAACCCACTCTTTTTTTCCACAGACTTTTTGCATCCTTAATTTTAACCCATCCATTTTTGGTACTTCCGCCTCCCACATCTGTCTGCAGTTCAGTGCTTACATTATGTATTTTAAGTATTACACTTCCTCTGTGTTTGTTTTTGTGTTTCGTGCTGTATATAGATCATATCCGCTGGTACTGGCAGTGTTACGTCTTATTACACCAGGTGTCTGTGATGCCAGTGAAACCCATCACAGCAGGGCAGTGAGTATAGGATGATTGTAAAATGGGTATTCCAGGAGATTTAAATCAGTTGGCTTCAAACTTATATTTTTAATCTCCTTATGTATGCATTCTCGTATCTGTTGTGTATTTGCATTAGCATTTTGTTTTAACTGACCTTGTCCTTTCATTGTATAATGACTTTATTTCAGTACGGATTGTGACCATGATGTCTTGCCTTCTTGGTTTGTATTATTCTGTAGGAGAATTCTACATCACACGTCATTCAAATCTTTCTGAAATTCATGTTGCTTTTCACCTCTGTGTGGATGATAACGTAAGATCCGGTAACATAACTGCTCGGGATCCTGCAATCATGGGACTTAGAAACATTCTCAAAGTTTGCTGTACACATGACATTACTACCATTAGTATTCCTCTCCTGTTGGTGCACGATATGTCAGAAGTAAGTAAACGCAAAGTTTTGGTTCGATTTTATCTTCTAGGATGCAGTAAAAGTGATTTTTGCAAAGACTATGTTTCATGCCAGTTTACACCAAATGGGACAGTTTTATATTCCAGTCAAATGATCCTGCCACATCATTTTGCTTGCACCCATGTCTATAGGATCATCCACATGAAGAGACTGAACCAGTTAAAAACATTTCAGCTGACTGAGTCACTTTTGGTCTTTTTATTCCCACCCCTCATTTTTGACAGTTCACTTCTTTGATCCAACTCGTTGCACAGTTGCACAAGTATTAATGAAAAATGTGATGGGGCTACATGCCTGGAACAGCTGGAATCAGCTTTTGCTTAAGAACTATACCTTTGAAGTCACTGATGCGATAGTGATACCAGATCCCCAGTTTTAGACAGCAAAAATTTAAACTAAGCTTTATGAGCAGAACTACCTCTATCGCTTCAGCCTTACACAGCACCAACTGAATTTCACATTTACTCTGAACTGTTTCATCCTTCACTGCTTGATTTCTTGCATCTTTAATTTCTGTCTCTGTTTCCTCTTTAAATCCTCCAAATACCATCTGGGCAAGAAGCAGCATATTGCTGAGGCTTTTTGTAGATAAAACTGTGCTTACTGTGCTGAGCTTTTGTGTTCTTCTCTTCTTTGGGACACTAATGTAGAGCTTGTCTCTTACTCAGCTGAAACTTTTCACAGTGCATAGTAATTTAGTACCATTGGCAACCTCTTTCCTCAGTCACATCTGGCTCATAAGGTACTAGCAGAGGAAAAAAAAGGGGATGGGAAGGCAGGGAGGGAAGCAGTGGATAAGCAGTACAGTCATTGGCAGTACAGACATATGCCTCACCTGCTTGGCAGATGAAGTCTATAAACTTAAAGAAATGAGAAAAATAATGTAATGTTGCTATTACTGATATTACTGAGGTAATTATCCTTGCATGCATAATTATAGTCTGTTGTTGGTATTTTTAAATAACTCATTAATTTTTCACATGTAAATCTCAATACCATCTGTTCTTCTTTCAAAGTGCCTGACTCATAGCAAGATGAAGGCTCACCAATGGGCTGCTATTTACAACACAATTTGTTTGTAAAACAGTGTAGAAGTGACCCCCTTCTGCAAGATCAGAGTCTATTAATTGTGAAAGTGCAAGCAGTGCAAAAATTTAAAACATCTAGTAATAAAGCTTCTAAAGGATATAATTCCATATATAAAATCAGACTTTTACGACTAGATTGTATTATTTTGGAAATTTTTCATCCCTGGTATCAAGACTGAAAATTAACTGTCAGGACAGAACCTGAGTCACTCGTGGGGAGCAACTGTCAGGACAGAACCTGAGTTACTCGTAGGGAGCAATTACTGTGTTTCATAGATGTATTGATCTTTTTCGTAATCAAGTTGTCATCTGACTGCCTTTTTCTTTAAACTGTGTTAGTTTTCTCTTTTGTTTGCATATCCATATCTTTGAAATATAAATAAAGCACAAGACCAAGTGTTCAGCATGCTTTGAGAGCGTGTTGTTGCTGGGACGTATGAAAGTGAAGAATTATCTTCTTGCTAGCACTGGATCCTTAAAATGTCTTGTTAAAACAATTTACCTTTTATACGCAGCTTTAAGTCTTTGCAGGGTAAGCAGCAAGTGACCTGTATGATAAGTGTATGTTTATAAGTGCATTGTGTGATTTGCATTAGCAACACTGCTTACTATGGTGCTTTGCAGCTGGCTGACCTCATTTGAAACACACAACTTGTTGTTGAGGGAAGAGTGAGTAATAACAGATTTCTGAAAGTTAAGCTGAACTTGGTGCCTTCAGCAGCCCCAGTTTTGAATCTGTGTTTACCACCTACATAAAAACATTTTTGTAAAGTGGTTAACCAGGAGCACAGCTGCAGAGATGTTTGCATGCTTCGCTGTGACAGGCATTCATCGTGAGTTTTCGCTCTGCTTTTCCCAAAGGTTTTCTTCCTTTATAGATGGAAGGAGGTAGTCATTATAATCTCATAGAATTAATGAGTGTTTTCATCTCAATGAAGCCACTACAGGTCAATATTATTTCTCTGACAAACAACTTAGAAATTCTATTTTCCTTAATTTTTCTTAACGATGAGAACAACAATAATGGATTTCTCTGTTCTGATCCTTAAGGTCAGGACAGAAACTGAATTTGGTTCTTGAGAAAGGGAAAAGCAGACATGTTCAAATTCAAACAACTGAGATGTTACTATCTTATCACTTCTAAATCAATATAAACTGATATATAAACAGGAATGCAATAGCTCTAAGAGCATGACATTGTTCAAGATCCTCGAGCTGTCACGCTTCCTTGGTAGTTTCAACATAGGAGCCGTTGCTGCTGTTATTCTTCAGGTTTCTCAGGCAGCTATCTATTATCATCAGTTGAGGAAACAAATGTTTTGAAATAAAGTAGAAATGAAAGGAGTATAAGGTGTGTAACGTATTTGTGAAGATGGTTTATATATATATGGAGGGGTTATTGATGAATCTCTTCTGAGTTTCCTGCCTTTCAATGTGTGTAGCTGCTCAGACAGTGTTCAGGATTTACATAGATGCACTTTGACTAAAAATGTTGCCAGTTCTTAACTTACTAAAATTAACCATCGATATTTGGCTTGAAATCTTTGTCCCACAAGACATTTAGGGACTTTAGTGTTTTCATTACCTGGTTATGACACCACTTACTAAGTTGTGAGCCCCATGTAGTGAGTCTGTCACCCATTTGTTTGAATAAATATATTTGCAGCGTATCTTAATCAGTGAAGCCACATTCCCCCTCTTCCCTCCCCCCTCCTCTTTGTTTTTTTTTCTTGTTTTTTTAAATAAGCAGAAGAAATCTTCATTTGACAAAAAATCATTGCATCCTAAAAACAGAGTGAGGTGTGGTCTCTGCTATTGAACAAAACCAAAAATCCCTGGTGGGTTTTTTTCTTGCTTGAATGCTACTTACTGAAACTCAGTATAGGAGATGCGATGTTTGCTCTTTTTCCTGTGTCCTGCACTGTACTTCTAGTGGCTACTTAACTGATCCTTCATCATTTCCACAACTGCTACTTAGTTTGCTTACAGAGAAAACTCGTGGTGAAATGGCAAAATTGTGAGTACTTAGGTTTTTAAAGATGGGTTGGAATTGAATCACTACTGTGTCATTTTCAGTTCTTGTGGCTTGCATGGAGGGACATTATGGATTCAACCTGTTATTTCACTGAGTGCCCACAAGGTTTAGCATGTATGTTCCTCTGAAATAGTTGAAGGAGTAGTGTCATATCCTGCTGTTTTGATCAGGCCTTTTAAGGCTTGAGTCCCTTTATTGATGACGCAGGGCACTCCTGAGTTGCCTTCAGAGCAACAGGACCTTTATTTTTAAACACTTGTTTTTCTACCCAAGCCGAAACAGAGGTCAAAATGAACAATAAATGCCCACGTTAATTGAAAGCACACGTAGGCAGATCAATTGTAACAAAGACCCAAGTATTTCTTCCAGGAAGCTTATGGGGGGCTGGGGGGAGGAAAGAAGTGTTGTCCACCATTATTCTGTCTGATGGATTTTGTTGTAGATCCTACAGACAGCATCTATTGATGCAGTGATTTACATACTGAAAATTGTCTGAAAAGATCTCTAGCTTATGTTGGTTTTAACACACATATTTTGAGGATAGTAGGAGATACTCCCACCTAAGTAGGAACTTTGCCTTTCAGGTATTTAATGCAGCCATGTTCCATATACTGTTTTGGTGTTATCAGTTTGTCATTCTTAGATAACCTTTCTTCTTAAATAACTTAATCCTGAAATTAAGATCTTTAATAATGACAGATTGCCCAGTGTTTGACATTGCAAAATAAAGGCTGGATTTACTGAACAGAAACTTATGTAAAGCTCCAATTTGAAAAGATATGTAGAATGATAAATTTTTTTCCTTGTCAGTATTCCTATTTTCAGACTAGAAAGTGCTAGTTTTTTATCTTGAGGAGTACATCAGAACAAATAGGTGCTCTTTTTTTGACTCAGAAACGTTTACAGTGACATTCTCTGAAGAGTATTCATCTTGATATAATTCACTTTGTAGCCTACAAACAAACAATGTTTAATGTACTGAAGCATTTGAACTGTTACTTAAGTTGTGTAGACCAATGCTTGTAGATGTATCTTAAATCACTGTGATTTTCATATCTCATCTCAGTATTTAATTTTAGGTAAGGATTTGCTGTCTGTTTATATCTGAAACTTCTCCATTACGTAAGGATGGATTTTGTTTCTTTTAACTCTTAACATAAATGCATCTTTAGGGAAGAAGGGCTTCATGTAGTTCCAGTACTAGACAGACAGCTTTTACTGAAGGCAGTGGGAATGCCAATAAATCTTAACCAGAATCACCAAGAATAGCTTGGGATCATCTCTTACCGCTGTTAAGATGTGATCAGGAGTTTATCTTTAGTTATCTGAAATATCAGTCTGACAGACTTTATACTTTCTGAAACTTTGCAGGAGAATTAGAGAGCCCTGTTTCCAATGACACTAGTAAGAAAATGTTTCAATATTTTATTCAACATCTCAGCTTTAGAATGCATATATTGTTCTGTCACTGGGCTCTCCTTCCAATAAGCAGTGGCAGTGGTTTTATAGTCACCTGTAAGGTATATACTACCTGCCTACAATACTTTGAGAAGCCAAATCCTCTTCGTAATGCTGCTGGAATGCCTCCTGTCAAAATGGAGTTTTATGTCAAGGATTAATTATTTGTAATAACTTCCCTGATATTCTTGTTGTTCGTCTCCATTGGGTATTAAAGGTCTTCATTTAATATGAAAATATTTATTTATTCCTTTTAGGAAATGACCATTCCATGGTGCCTGAAGAGGGCAGAACTCGTGTTCAAGTGCGTCAAAGGTACGTTAGTGAATTCTTCTGCTGGGTTTTTTTTGTGTTGCATTTAATGACATCCATCCTTAGCTCAGGCTGTTGTGAGGGTTTTTTAAACATATTTTTCAATCATTTATTGTTTGATAAAACATACACAAATTTTGTATTGTAGCTAGCAACAGGACAAGGGGTAATGGGATTAAGCTGGAACACAAAAAGTTCCAATTAAATATAAGAAAAAACTTTCACTGTGAGGGTGACGGAGCACTAGCACAGACTGCCCCGAGGGGTTGTGGAGTCTCCTTCCTTGGAGATCTTCAAGACCTGCCTGGACATGTTCCTGTGTGACCTGATCTAGGTGAACCTGCTTCTGCAAGGAGAGTTGGACTAGATGATCTCTAAAGGTCCCTTCCAACCCTACCACTCTATGATTCTATGATATTTTCTCTTGAAAATGGTAAGTCATACCAAGGTACAGTCTCAGACACTTTAGAGACTTAAAATATTTCAAGTGCATCTTTACAACTTAAACACAGACAATAGAAGAAAAAGCCCTTACTACTGCTTTGAGCAATCTCTGAAGGAGGGCAAGAGCTGATGGTTCTCTATGGCATAATTTCCAGTGGCTTTTGTATTTTTGATTGACTCAAACAATGAGAACTTCTTGTGTTTTCCCAAGACTAGTTTATATGCTAATTCATTCTTTGCTGGAAAATCTGCATGACTCAGCTTGGTTTTCTGTCTTTCCAAGTGATGGTGTTACTTACTGCATTCTTGTGTGCTGCACTTAAATACCTGAACCAGTCATTTAGAGTGTTTAAATGTTAGTATCATTCATATTCTTTCTGCTGCCTACTTGTGGAACCTATTCCTATTGTGACCTGTTAGTAATTCACAGTGGAGAACAATCCACATGGCCACTTTCATTACACAAGTATTTTTCTGAGTATCTTTATTTGCCATAAGTGTGTTCCTGTGGACCTCTGTAAGGAAACACTAGCATTAAAATGCTGCATTGTAAGCTGAGCAATAAATGAGTGCTGAGCTTTTTACATACCAGTAGGTCCAGGTATTTTCTGTTGCTGCCAAATTTGTCAGTGTGGTTTTGGCAACAAGGTTGTACTCACTAATGTGGATGTGGTCACATCAGAGCTAAAGGGAAAAGCTATTTCTCAGTGTAAGCAAGCCATTGAAAGTACTTATGCGTATTTGGAGAAATCTCTCACTTCTGCTGGCTGGTGCCATGCTATACACTGAACTGGTTATTCTCCATAACTCATAATTTGATTTTCCAGTTAAAGAAGATTTCAGTCAGGAGGTTGGCCAGGTCTGATTGAAATGCCATTAACCCCTAATACAGGCAGTTAAAACCCTAATTGTATATGAAAACTCCCTTACTGCTTGATAAAAGTTGTCAGGCTTTGGAACAGGCTGCCCAGGGAGGTGGTGGGAATCACTGTCCCTGGAAGCATTTAAGAGACAGATGGATGCTTTACTTAGGAAAATGATCTAATGGTTGATAGGGCTGGGACAAAGGCTGGACTTGATGATCTTAAAGGTCTCTTTCAACTGAAATGATTCTATGATTCTATGACAGGGATTGCATAGTCAACACATATAGCATGAATGCTGGGTTTTTGTAGGTTTCATGATGGAAATGGCCTCGTGGGACGGAGGAATTTCTCGGACTGTACAATTCTTGGTACCACAGGTAGGTTAAGTCAGGTTCATATCCAACCTAGGAAACTGCTTGAAGAAGTAGTTAAATGTCAGCAGATCTAGCTTTGATTTCTTTGCCTATAAAACAGGAATTAAACAGGGTTATATATATTTTTTTATACCTTACAGTATCTTGTGATACTAACATTTCAAATTGTGAAGTTCACCTTTACAAACAGTGAATGCATTACCTTTGAAAAAGATACTTTTTAGCTATTATTTACTCTGAAGAGGTGAGCTAGCCTTGTGTTACATGAGTTTAGTGTTCATTAATCATACTGTCTAACAACTTGGAAAGTTCCAGTGCACTGAGTTCAGTCACGCTTCCCCAGAGTCATTAATGACTCCAGGTATTTGAAGTTAATTGTAAGTAAGATTCTGAAATGATTGAATTTGGAGTTCTAGCTGATCTTCAGCAGCAGGAGGTTTTCTAAAGGTGACCTACACTAAGTTTTGTTCTAAAAAGCAATACTGGTGGTAACATAAAAATCAAAGTTTTAATAGGAAAGAAATAAAATGTATTTCTTGACAAAGTAGTAAACTGTTGAGGAAGGAGGAAGCCAAGCATAAGCTAAGTGCTGAGTTGAATCTAATCCTGGAATGAGAGAGCAGGAGCCCTGTAGATTATAAACAGCACTGTCCTGCTTATACTGGGCAGAAATAATCAATGACGGGAACAAGAAATCTGCTGGAAACACATATGTCACATAAATACACAAACAATATTTTTGTTCAGTATTTTCACTGAATTGAAGAGAATTACAACACATAGTTTGAAAACAGCCTTTGTCATCTTACGAAAACAATAATTCTCTTTAAATGTCAAGAAACAAGGTAAAGAGAGACTTAATTCTTCCAAACTACAGCAAAAAGCCAAAGCTTACTGGTGGTTTTGCTTTGTTTTTGTTTTCCCAGACAATTTCTGAGGAAATGTTTTACCAACTGAGTAATATGCTTCCGCAAATCTTCAGAGTATCTTCTACGTTGACTCTGACCTCAAAGCACTGAATTTGTGCAGCAGTAAAATGCATCCTATTGACTGAAGATGAGATTACAGAGATTCTGACCTGGAATGTCTCTTTTTCTCTGAGGGATGATGACCCTGAAGTGGTATTTATTGCTATTTCAAGAATCATGTTATGATAATAAAAGATAAATGCTGTCCATACTTGGATGTTAGCAGGTTGATTTTTTGACTCTTGCTTTATTTCAGTACAGTGTTGGATTCCTCACCTTTGTCTGAAAGACATTTAACGTTTATTGTATATCATCCACAGAAACATATGGGTAATTGTCTTACTGAAGTAGAGAGAATAAAAGCTTTTGGTAGGAATAAGTTTCTGTGTGGGCTTCAGATTGTTGAGTTTTAAAAACACTTTATGAATTTGCTCAGCAACACTTCCAAAAATACAAACAATGTCAAGTGTCTCCTTAGAATACTTTTGTCATAATTGATCAGAGTCGTCTTTCCAGCACCACAGTGACCACAGGATAAAAGGTATTGCTGCGTCATTTTACTGTGTCAAAATGAAAGACAAGAAACAACAATTTAGCCTGATGCATTTTGTAAATCACTGAAGTATTTAAGACAAAAAAATCTAAATAATATATGCCTGGGACAATAATTGGCATTCGTAGTTATTATTCCCTTTTTTAGTGTGTTAACTTGTTCCTTTATTTCAAGATTTCTCATTGACTGTCACATGAACAACTTAAGAACAACATTGTAGAGTTCTGGACTCAGTACAGGTGTATTTTGCTGCTTATTAATTGTTAATGTTTTATGACTAAACAATCTAATCATAAATCCTGGGGAGACAGCTCAAGATGCAGCTTATGAAATTTTTGGACACAAACTTGAATCCAGTCAAAAAAACCCAAACCAAAACAACTCGCACCCCTCTGCCTCCCCATGAAGGGAAAGGAGGAGATTGGGAATTGCTTTTCCCTCACCTTGGACAGGCAAGGTTTTTGAATTCAGCTGTGGACTCAGGTTGCTGGAAGCAATCCTTAGTGCAGAGACTGGCCATGGGGAAAGTCATGTCTGAAACGAGGGTCCTTGCAGGAGTCGGACTCACAGCAAAGCAGCCAAGGGGTGGTGAAGGTCCTGGACAGCTTTCTCAAGTCCTCAACCCTGTTCTGGAGCAAGCTTGGGAGTCCTGGCAGCACAGGCTTGGGTCATGGTTTGACATGAAGCCATTTCTAGTAAGGGGGAAGGGTCTGTAAAGATGGTTCCTGTAAGAAGCTGCTTGAAACTCTCCCCAGCTCTGAGCCAGACCCACTTCTGAGGCTGAGCCAACTAGATGCCTCTACGATCACTTTTTAAGAATAAGCTGAAAGAGGAGGCTTCTTCCTCTTCCTTCTTTCTTCTGTCCCTTTTTTTCCTGCTGGTGGTGGTGCAAGGAGTGGGAAGAGAGAGAGAAGCAAACATGTGGACTCCAAGGTCAGTGAGGAATGAGAGGAGGAGGTGTGCTGGAGCAGAGACTCCCATGCATCCTGTGAAGCACAGATTTGTTTGCACTTCATTAAAGACACTGCATCAAGGGCAGTGACTCACTTTGCTAAAGACCCTGTGCCAGGGGCAGTGACTATGGCCAGAGGAGGCTGTGTCCTGTGTGAGGGACCCCATATTCACAGAAGCTGTAACTGTTGGGAAGAACCCACACCAAAGAAGTTCATTAAGATTACGCCCAAAAGAGGCTCTGTTCCATGAAAGAGACTCTGTATCTGCAGAAGCTGCAGCTGTGGGGAAGAACCCACACCAGATATTCATCAAGAGCTCCATCCCATGTGAGGGTCCCTGTATCAGCAGAAGCTGCAGCTGCCGGGAAGAACCCATACCAGAGAAGTTCATTAAGAACTGTATCCTGGGGGAGGGACCCCGTGTTGGAGCAGGGGAAGAACGCCAGGAGTCGTCTTTCTTTGAGAAGAAAGAAGTGGCAGAGCCCATCTGTGAGAGACTGACCACATTCCCCATTCCTTGCCTACCCCCAGAGCCGTTGATGGGGGAGGAGGCAGAGATATTGGGAGCAGTGAGCTGAGCCTTTGAAGAAAGGAGGGAGGGAGATCTTAAAGTGCTGGTTGTAATTTTCTCATCATTCTACTCCGTTTTTGCTTTTTGTTCTGTTCTTGATCGGTAGTAGAATAAACTTTCCTAATTTCCTCTCCAAGTCAAGCACTGGAGTCTGTTTAGCCCAGAACCGTAACTGACAGTGAGCCCTCCCTGCCCTTGTCTTAATCCACAATGTCCTTGGTTATCTTTTTTCCTCCCATCTCTCTTGGGCCTCCACTGTCCTAATGAGGGTGGGAGTGGATGGGGGACACCGAACGAGAGACTGTCATTGCTGGCTGCACAAAACCACGACAGCTTGGAATTGGAAATCTCTCTCTGTGTATTGCTGGAATTCTGTACTTGAAAACTGGAAGCCAATTAAAACCAAATTATTTTCTACGTTCACTGTAGGTTTTTTTTCTTTTTTTTTAAAAAAAAGTTATTATGTAGTTTGGTAAACGTGAAGATTGCAAAGCCTTGTGCTGGGGAAACTGTGTAATAAAATTCTCACAGAGAATCAAGGGAATATTAATCAGTTAATGAAGTTTATAACGTCACTACCTAATTAACAAACTCTTTGCTTAGTATTTTTATCAAGCCCTGTGTGCTGTATCAAAGCCACATAAGTGACCCAGCAAACATCTATTGCTGAACTGTCAAATGCTTTCTTTTCATCTGCCAGCAACTTCTAAAGAAGAATCGCGCAAGTATTGTGACCTAATTTGGTGTTCTAGAAAAGAAGGATGTAAATTCATCTAGAAGGAGCTGGATTAATCCTGTTAGAGCTCACTTTACATGGCTGGCCTTAAGCTGAAATCAAACTCTGGTCCCAGAAAAGCAAGTGCTCTAACCACTGTTATGTCTGTGCACAGTGCAGTAGCAGCAGCATTCCTTTTTATAAGTTGTGAGACTTATCCGTGTTGTGGAAAGGTCTGTGTTACAAGCACGTGTTATGTACAGATTTTTATCTTCAGTCAGTACACCTACCAACATGTATCCTGTGGAACAGCAGAAGTTCTTGAGCAAATCATCTTGCTTATACTCCTAATCTCTTTATTAATAAAAATTATGGTTGAATGTTTTTCAAGAGACACCATTTAATTTAGTGCCACTTGTGTCAAACTGCCAGTAACCTCTAAGAAAATAATTAGTCTTTCTTGCTTTTCATTTTCGGTCCTCAGGGGATTGTGTATAATCTTTTTCAGCATATTAACCACTTAATCTTTGATACTAAAAAGAACAAACATGCCCTGGTTGTGAGGTTTTGGAAATCAAAAGGATAGGAATGGTGCAGAAAAACTGTTAGTTCTGCTTAAAATTGTGCTGAAGCCTGGGTCTGGTTGATGCTGAGCTAACCTGCCAAACTGAAACTTGTCTCAATATGACAGCTCATTTTCCTGTTTTTCATTATCTGTTCCCAAGGAAGTAGGGCTAAAAGCAGATGTTTAGCCGTCTTTGTAGAAAAACAGAGTATGGAGATGGGATGACCTAAACTGTACTTTCTGTTTGATCAGTACCTGGCAGCTGTACAGAGCAGTAGCATACACACTGCAATTTATGGAGTAAAGCCACGTGAGAAATCCTGTTTGGGACATGAGAAGCTATTTGGGATTAAGAGGAAAATGACTCAATAGGCATGAGGTTTTCTGCTTGTATGTGCAGCGCTGCATTCCTTGGAAGGATGACAGTATTTAATGCCTTGAAAATGCTGTGGAAAACTGTATGTCTGGCTAATATTGAATAAGTTGGTTTGGCCAATAAGAGAAACGAAGAGCAAATGCCATTGTTTAGCTTTTTTAACCTGCTCATGGTGACCGGTTTGAACTGCAGATGCCCTTTAAAGAATCTGAACTGAGGTTATTACAAGAAAAAAAGAATTGTAGAGAGCCTCCATTTGTCAAGGACCTAGCGAACTGACTTTCAGCCTGTTGTCTTCAGGTGTGTGATTTGTATCCATCTGCTTATGTGGTGACTGATGATAAATGGGAAGAGGAAGAATACAGCCATTTGAGATACAGATTTACAAGCCTTTGCTTTTACCCTGTTGTAATTCTAGAAATTTCACTATTGTCAGATGTCACTGCCCTGAGAGGTAAGAGTCGTATCCGAGGTCTTTCCTTCTGCCACAGTTCAGTCTGGGTGGCAGAATCCAAGTTAATGAAGCCCAGCTGAAAGACATTATAACTTTTCCCCTTGTATGATAGATGAGTGAAGCTGCAGAAGGCAATAATGGAGAAGGTTTATAATTTAAAGGAGGAAATTTTGCCTAAGATTACATGTTTTAACAGAGTTCTTTCTGTGAGTTTAAAAGCTGACCAGTTTATTTGACCTGTACCTCATTTTCCTCTCTTCGGAGGAAAGTTTAGTTTATGCTTGTGTAGCATTTTGCACATTAGTCTTGCATGCTGCATTTACTCTTATTTCTGGCCTGTACTGTATCCAAAAATATGATGCTGTTCCCTGTTATTCACACCAGGTCAGATGTGTAAAGAGATGCCTATCACCTTGTATCTGCCTCATTGAGGCATCAGTACTGAATAAAAATAACTTTATTACTTCACACTGTATACTGGAGGTGGTAGAAGTCAGTAGCAACCAGGGAATTGTGGTCCCATGAGACCACTGAGTTAGAAGACTATGTTATTATGCACCAGTACAAACAATCCTATTTCTGGTTGAATAAGTTGAAGTGCTTGACTTTATGCTATAGTAACGTTTAAACACAAAGCTGTAATCTTACTCCAGCATTTAGAAGCAAGTGGAACAAAGCAAGTGTGTGCATCACAAGGAGCAGTATTTGGGGAGCAGCCACAACTGTCATCAGAAGCAAATGGTGAGGAGCTGAGTACCCTGGTGAAATTTGCTGCACTGAAGAGAAAGAAGGAGCTGCCTCCAGCACCAGTGCTGCATTCTGCACATGAAGGAGCCCTTAGATGAGGTGCTGAGGGATATGGTTTAGTTCAGTGTTGGGCCTGGTTAGTGGTTTGGACATGGTGATCTTCAAGGTCTTTTCCAACCATAACGATTCTATGACTCTTCAGAAAGCATAGTCTGTCCTGCTAATGGCTTAAACTGTTTGTTAGCAAAATGGCTTTGGAAAGCTGGACTCGTCCCAAAAGTCAGGGAAGTGTGGTGGTTAGAGGTAGCATAGCTAGCAGATGGGATCACTCCCTCTGCCAGAAGCTATGCTTCCCTTGTTCTTGCTGCCTCAATGCAGCTCCAACAGGCACAATGGGGTGGGTGATACTCTCCATCAGCAAGGTCTGTAGCTTGATAGCAAGTGTGGCTCTGAACCCTTTGAACCTGCTGTGCAAGTGCTTAAATAGGTGAGGTTTATGTCTTATTAACATTTACAAATATCTAAAGGGTGGGTGTCAGGAGGTTGGGTCATCCCTTTTTTCTATTGTGTCTAGCAACAGGACAAGGGGTAATGGGATGAAGCTGGAACACAAAAAGTTTCACTGTTGAGGTGAGAGAGCCCTGGCACAGGCTGCCCAGAGGGGTTGTGGAGTCTCCTTCCTTGGAGGTCTTCAAGACCTGCCTGGACATGTTCCAATGTGACCTGATCTAGGTGAACCTGCTTCTGCAGGGGGGTTGGACTAGATGATCTCTAAAGATCCTTTCCAACCCCTGCCATTCTATGGTTCTATAACTGTATGAGCTGCATACAATGGCATTTTTTTGTGAGATGCACATCTCAGACTTCGCACATCTGTCACGCTGAGGCAGAAAGAGTGTGCGTGGTGCAGCCAACCTAACTGATAATCTGGATGAGCTTGGATAGAGGCAGTCACTGATGTGCTCCTTGTTGAAATGGACATGAGATCACTCAGAAATGGAGTGTTTGAATCCTAAGAAAACTTTCATTCCCATGCTGTAGTTCCAGCACTTCCATAGGTAGGTAATGGCTGAGTGTAAGTGGCAGGCTCACAGCATCTGAAGTAGACATAAATTGCATCTTAATTCCCATATAGAATGCGCTGACTTATCTCTTTGCATGTGGTACAGGCTGACCTGGTGGCTTTAGGCTATAGAGGAAGCCATAAGAAGCCTACTGAACTCTTTTGAAGATTATTTCCTGTAGATTAGGACAGATTACAGGAAAAGGATATCTGTGGTACTATATTCCTCTTCCCTCTTCTGTCAGAATAACCTGCAAAGTAAGAAAAACGGCATTCACCCTTTCTAATAAAGGTTCCAAAAGAAAAAAGCATGGTAACTAGTCAATGTAAGGTGTGAAGTCTCACAAGTTCTGCCTTCTCCTATGAATTGCCCCAGGATATCATATATGGACAAAATGACATTTCCAAAATCCGTTGCTTAGGAGCAGCTACCAACAGCATAATTACACAGGATGCTGTGTGCAGCAGGAGTAGAAGAGTACAGCACAAGTGACCTATCTGTCAGCTCAGATACATCAGTGTAACCTGGGTAAGGAAAAAGATGTTTAGTCTGCTGCCTGTGCCCTACTGAGAAAGCACAAGGAAGGCAGTTGCTGTCTGTGGAGGAGAAAAGAACCTCTACCAGCCTCCTTAAATTTATTGATGCCTTTCAACCAGGAAAAACAGTGGCCTTATTGACAGTCTGTAAGGAGAAGTGATGGTACAGGGAAGTCAGCTCGAACAGCAACGTGATTTAGTCAAGGCCAAGAAATATGGCTGGGAAGTAGCTGAGGTAATTTTGCAGACCATGAAACATTCACTCTAAGTTTAGTAAAATATAGCAGAGGGGACTAAGCAGGCCACAAAAAAGACTGCAGAGGTGGTAGAAGACTGTCTAAAGAGTGGGGCGGCGAGTGCAGCATGGGGAAAATGAGAGTGCTTTAGCAAGCAAAGTTTCCTTTGGCCACTTTCTTCCCATATAAAGTATTTCTTTTTCATTGGAAAATGCACTGTGAACTTGAGTACATGAGGTATAGTTTTTGTCTCAGGTCCTTTCATCCAGACCTATGCAGGCCTGAGAAAAGGCAGAGAAATTTTCTCTGGTGTAGATAATTAGTGATACCCATAGGGATGATAAAGCTGCAGAGCAAACCAAGGTTCTGTGTCATGTTTCTTAACACAGATGTGAATATGAAGCATCTGGTGTCAAATATTCTTTGTAACATAGAAAAACCCCAAAAGCTAACAGAGTTAAATCATAAAAGAATGTGGCATGGACTAGCATGTAATGATGTGCCATATCTGCACCTCTCAGAAGAGTCATGGTAGATACTCGTCTATTTCAAGGGGCTGTTGCAGTTCATGTCTCTTATATCTCTGCTCCGGTCACTGGGGATGCAGCAAAACATACTGTGATAGAAAAAAACATACTGTGATAGAAAAGCCACCAACCATGTGCTTTCTGCAGCCCATAGTTATCCTAGTTTTATTCCTAAATATAGGAGTCACCTTTTGCTCTATGTTTTACTAGTGCACACTCATCTACTAAAGTTCACTGACTTACTCCAAAATTACATAGATGTAACTGAGAGCAGAATTTGGCCTTGTGTGCCCTTCCAAGGGTGCTAAGTTCGAAGAGATACAGAGTAACACTGGTGGTATGACAACTGAAGGGGAACATGAAAACCATCTGTAAATATTTAAAGGGTGCAAAGTTTAAAGAGTAGGCAGATTGGTACTGTATGTTCCAAGAAGGATTTTAACTCAACTAACAGGGTTAAAACTGAGCAAAGAAAAATATGTAAAAATTAGGGAAGCAACATTTGTAAAAGCTTAGAAATCAGTCTCATAGTGCATGAAAATGTCTCTCAGAATGCACAGATGTCCACTGTATAACTTACAAAATGATGTGAGGATACAGCTATGCCTTTGTTTTAAAATTACTCCTCACCTGCCTGGGAGATGGCAAGACAGCTTCCTGTCTGCTTTTCTGGTTGCTCACCTGAAACAGATTGATTTCTTCCTCTTTCTCTTCCATCATTGGGAAGCAGGTGCATGACAGACATGGTTTGTCCCCAGCTGGCTTAGTATGTTGATCAGTTTTAAGTCTGCAAGAAGGAGCAGACCATGGAGAAAAACTCTCTGTTCCTTCTGGACACAGAAAGTGAAAGACAAAACCTTGGGGGAAGATATCCTTTAGTTGAATCAATTCAGGTTTGGATAGAGGGTATAGAGAGTCACATACTACATGACACTGCCGGCCCTTTCCTAATGGGCATTGGTTCGTTCGTAACTGCCAAATATCGTCAGAGCATCTTTGAGACCAAGTGGCTCCAATGGGAGTTCAATGCCCTTGGCCCTCATGCAGGAGCAGACCCCGTACATATAAATTTAGGAGTGCCTTGAACTGCAAAGTTACCAGAGTTGAAGCTGGTTTGGTTGTCTCCCAAAACTCTTATTTTAAGTGCCTTAAACTGAACCATAACAACTCCTGCCCGGCATAAATTATAATCCTCCAAAATGCCCTGGATTCATTCATGCAAGTCATTTATAGTGACTGTTTCAACTTTGTTCCAAAGAACACTTTTGAATCCCGGCAGAAATAACATCACTTCACAAACAGAGGCCTGCTTCCTTCCGCCGCTCCTCGCGTGCGCAGCGCCTACTATATCAGTCTTCGTTGCCACAGCGGAAATCCGATCAGCTCGTGCCAGCCAAGACTCCTTTTTTTTGAGAAATGCATCTTTCCTTGCTCACCAATTGGTGGAAATTGCGATGGGTCAGTGACAGGAGCTTGGCCTCAAGCTTGACACAAGAGGATGTGAGTGCTTCTGTTGAGTAGTTGTTTGGAAACCGCTGCCTGACCACCAGTTGTTATCTTGGATATGCTTTTTAGCCATTTTGGGCAATTGTCCCTGCCTGTGGAAGTGGTTCTTTCTTTCAGGCAGTCCATAAATTATGGGCAGGTCTTGCAAGCTGATGTTACTACATGCAAAATGGTGCACGATACTCTTGCATTGAAGGCTAGTCCTTCCCATCTCTCTTTATGGAGCCTTCTTTCCTGTTAAGAAATATGAACTGCAGATAAAAAATACATTGTTGGCATCTTTCTGAGGTTAACTTGATTTCTAAACCTTCAAATCAATTCAGGGAAGTGCTGCCTAACCATGAAGGGTATTGTGCTTTCCTTGGTGCAGGTGCTTTTACTAGTGCCGGTTTCTGCTGTTTAAGAAGATGGAATTTTCTGTGCAGATTGAGCCAGTGCTTCTTCAGTTCTGCCATTAATAATGGATGTGCTCTGGAGCCCTCAAGGAAGGCAAGGTTCCCATGTAACACACTTCCTACTGGTGTTTCTGAATCATTTGGTAGCTGGCAGTTATCAGGAGTTCCAACAGAGATGATGGTGTACAGTGATGGATGTAGCAATCAACACAAGTAGCATAAAAGCTCTAGATGTCCAGCCAGTTCTGTGAGACCGGGGTCCATTACATGCTCCGAGACACCAATGTTCCCAACTCAAAAATTGCTGGAATTGGTGAAAAATCAGTGACTCAAGAGCACTCTGAGGAGATTTGACTCTTCTTTATTGTACGGATTTCTGTCTGGAGAGACTTTCCTCACAGCCTTGGCCTTTTTTACCTCTGTAGCCAAAAGCACCAGCAGTCCTGGATGTTCAGACCATCGTGGTCTGCATTTGAGTAAGTAATGTGCCCAAACTCCGGTAAGGCCTTAGAAGAAATTACAACACTCACAGGTGAATTGAAGCTAATTGCTTATAACTGTAGTCCCATACCAGAAAAAAGACTGTTACAAGGGCCTTTCAGCCAGACCAATGTGTTTAAGCAGCCATGCTCTCTCTCCCTCAAAACAGCAGGATTTGAACTGGAATGGCTTAGTTCTTCTGCTGTGACTGTTATCTCTATCTGATTTACTACAGTTCAGTTCATGAGCCTTCTTAATTCTCACAAATTTAAAGTACTACCTAGGAGAATTGAACATGCTTTTCCCTCTCGAAACAATAGAAATACACGGTGAAGACAAAATTCTCTGCTGGTCAGCTGAATAATGCAAATAAAGATGTAATACTATATTCAAAAAGAAGACTCAAACCAACACAAAGCAAGGGCTTTCAAGTGACTTTTACTTAATGTGATGCAAGTGAGTGATGAAGGCAGAGATGAATCTTTCCAGACACTTCCTATAAAATCTCTGTCCATCTGTTTAAACATTTTTACTCTGTAAAGAGCACCATCAAAACTGTTTACACTGAAACTACAGAATTTGAAAAGCTAAAGCTCAAAACCTTCATATGATGAATCTTTGCTGGATGTCATTATACTGGCAGAGTTCACAGTCAGTCTTCTGCTCTCAGTTGCAGACCTGAGCCAAATTCAGGGCTTTTTATGATGAAGCGATGTTACTTGCCTGACTGAGTTTTGCTATTGGCTGCAGTGGGCCCAAGGTTTCACTTCCCAGCATGTCTCTAGCAATATGGAATGGTTAAATAAGAAGACTAATGTGACTGAATCTTTGCAACTCATAAAAACAAAGATTGTCTAGTAGCCATATCTAAAGGCTCAAAATCCAGACTGGGCAACAGAAGAGCAAGAATCGTTTCCTTGCCTTCACCTATACCTTATGTCATCTTGAGCTACCATGTACACTTTCATCTGCTTCATTTGAAGAAAATGCGTTATGAAACTCACCCTTGCAAAACTGAGTAATACAGTACAAGAGTGCTGAGTAAATGTCACAATATACTTAAACCACCATTGGGCAGATGGCTTTCCAGTAATAATACATGCAGGTCCTCACCATGCAAACATATACCTCCCAAAGCCCCCTTGGTAGCAATGTTATTAGTGGGTAATGCTTAATTATAGACTTTTACATGTTTCTTTCACATCAGTAATAAGGAAGGGAAGGGAAGGGAAGGGAAGGGAAGGGAAGG
Organism: Urocolius indicus; assembly: GCA_013401255.1. Lineage (NCBI taxonomy): Eukaryota > Metazoa > Chordata > Aves > Coliiformes > Coliidae > Urocolius > Urocolius indicus. The sequence continues at coordinate 28,889 of WBNH01005454.1, forward strand.
GAAGGGNGGAAAGGAAAGGAAAGGAAAGGAAAGGAAAGGAAAGGAAAGGAAAGGAAAGGAAAGGAAAGGAAAGGAAAGGAATCCACTGCAAAAGGCCTTTGCATTAAATTGAAGCAGGTACCATACAGTGTATTCAAAAGATCGCTGTAGTCAGAGAATTATTCTTAGCCCTATAGTAATCATCATATTTTAAGTTAGATGGCTATCTCTCTATGGCTGGCAACAGAGCATGAAGGTCAGCCACAGCTTGATCTTTTCTACAGTTGGCAAGTGTCCCACTTCAAGTGGGAGGTTGGACTAGATGGTTTCCAGAGGTCCCTTCCAACCAACATTTCTATGATAGCATGATCTCACACCCATACTGCAATTAAAGAGGCCATGTTAATTTTTTTAAAAGATGTGCAGTACTCATTAGAGATATTTATATACGAATCATTTAAAGGAAGGGGCTTTCAGTCATGTTGTACACCACATTTTAGACAACAGTATATCTTACTTTTGCCTACAGTAGGAAATAGTTTGCTGAGAGCTGATAGCAACATTTTCTAGTTTTTCTTCTTTCCATATTTATTTTACAGTAAGTAGGTACTCATTGATAAGGATGATCAGCCACATTGTCTGTGTGTGAGACCAGTCTGGGAAGGTCATCTGGCAAGGCTCTCCTCACGTCATTCTGTGGGAGTTACTGCCTACCAGGATGAGCAACTTGGTAGTTCATGGTGAGGAAAAAGCATTTTGAGATTGCACAAGACATATTGAAATGTTTAGAGGAGAGACCAGAAGTAAGGAAGAGGGATTAAGGTGAACTGTGGGGAGGAAAATATGTGACAAAAGAGAGGGATAAGAGGTGAAAGAGTGCAATTGCATGTACAGAGGTTGGTGATTGGTACACTTATCTGGCCATGCCCTGCACCTGGTCACCACAATCTCTTCTGCCTTCTCATTAAACTCTGTTCTTGACTGCTTTCCTGGTCAAGGGGCTCCCTATTCTGTGTGCACGTGTCTGTATGGAGGTCTGAGCACTGGCCACTGGTGAGAGGACCCTGGGTAAAAAAAGGCCATGAGTCTGAGGAGCTAGCAACTGAGGAGACTGGAGAGGGTGCCTGTTGTGCGGTTGTAGATGTCAGTCTCTGTACTTACTAATGAATATAATTGTGGATTACCCACAATTAGGATAAGAAGCTTGGCAACCAAATGCTGGAAGGGCCATAAGCAACCAAAAGGTCTGAGAATTTTTCTACTGGAGGGACTGTGACACCTGGAGGTCAGCTACTGGGAAGTCCAGTGGAGAGAGGCTGTGTATGTCTGCCTGAGGAGACAGGGAGACCAGGGATCCAGTGGCCAGATACTGAAGATCTATGTCCAGTTACAGGGGACATCTGCAGGGCATGTGAGGGTCTATAGGTGTGCGAGGAAGTCTGAGTATCAGAAACAGGGTTTACAGGACTTAGGGGGTTGTATGTCCAAATGCCAGCAGCAGGGGAGACTGAAGATCGGAGGAAGGTTCTGGCTAGACTGAGTGTCTAAAAGCATATCAGCTATTGGAGGTATATGTATAGCGCATATATATATATATATATATACACACATGTTTATCTGTATGTTTATGCACACACTGACATATTTTCCACTAATAAGATTTTCATCCCTATCAGTCAGTGCAGGTAGCAGGATGAAGCCATTGGTGCTGTTTGTGTTTGGTTAAGTGCTGTGTTGTCTGCCTGTCCTGAGCTATAGGATGGGTCAGATAGATATGTACATACATGTTGCGTGCATATGTGGCTACAAGAACACACACTTAGCTTTGCTACTCTCTGGACAAGGGAACATGGAGCTGCAGCAGCCTCAGATGGATTTGGCAATCTCCAGTACTTTGGAATCATCTGGCTTACAAAAGTTCTGACATCTTATTGTACTGATGAACATCTTGTTGCTTGTCCGTCTCACAGCTAAAATAAATTAGACCCATCATGTATACAAAATAGTTACTCAAGGTGGAGAACTGATTTTCTTATGACTACAACTCTGCAGAACTGTGTAGGGCCCTAATTCGACAAAACAAGTAAATTCAAGACAACAAGTATTTGTGTAACTGCAAATATATCAAGACTTAAAAGTTATGTTCATATTAAGTACCTCTTTAATTGGATTTTATGGCAACAGGAAGTCATCTTCATAGCTGAATTTAACAGTTAAGGATGTTGTTCATAACTCTGCTTCTACCCACAACAGCCTCAGCATTCAGTGGTGTTTCCAACCCAGATTAGGTGTCTTTCTGAGTATATGGACTAAACTTCACACAAGGCTTTCGAATAGACTGGTAACACACCTACCATGCAGTGAGGTCACATGTGCCATCCACATGTACCCTCGATTCTGGGACACATACTAAGAGTGGTGGTTTCTTTCTCATTCATTCCTTACTCTAGCCAAGCCTGACTTCTCAGCACACTCTTTTAGTTTGACAGTAAAGCCATTCTCAAGGAGGAGTTGGATTTTAATATATCCAGACCAAAGTGGGCCTGTAATCTGAGTTTCCTGTTTGAAAGAGATTGAGAGAGTCGTATGTTCTGACAAATATATACAAACGTAAAACATCCCTGCCATGTCAGAAACAAAGCAGGCTGACCTTCCTTCCTCTTTGGTGCCTAAACTTTAAAAAGAGTTTCGGATTGCAAATGCAGACCTGAGAGAAGGGCCTGAACCCAGCGGCTGTTGCATGAACTCTTCAAACTTAAAACTGCAGCAGACGGTGCTTCCATAGTCACTGTGCTCGTTGCTGTCATTCTCAGGTGACTGATCACAGAATTAAAGAATGATAAGGGTTGGAAGGGACCTCAAAAGATCATCTAGTCCAACCCCCCTGCCAGAGCAGGGCCACCTGAAGTAGGTCACACAGGAACTCATCCAGGTGGGTTTTGAGTGTCTCCAGAGAAGGAGACTCCACAACCTACCTGGGCAGCCTATTCCACTGCTCCCTCACCCTCACAGTGAAGAAATTCTTCCTTGCATTTCTTTGAAACCTCTTATGTTCCAGCTTATACCCATTGCCCCTTGACCTATCACTGGACATCACTGAGAACAGACTGGCTCCATCCTCATGACATCTATCCTTTACATATTTGTAAAAACAAATGAGGTCATCCCTCAGTCTCCCCTTCTCCAAGCTAAAGAGTCCCAGCTCCCTCAGCCTTCCATCATAAGGGAGATGCTCCACTCTGTCATCTTTGTGGCCCTGTGCTGCACTCTCTCCAGCAGCTCCCTGTCCTTCTTGAACTGAGGGGCCCAGAACTGGATACAATATTCCAGATGTGGTCTCACAAGGACAGAGTAGAGGGAGAGGAGAACCTCTCTCGACCTACAGCCCACAGCCCTTCTAATACACCCCAGGATGCTCCCCAGCTGCCTGGCATGGTCTGGATTCAGCCTCAGGCAAACGAAATGTGACAATGCTGAGCATGTACATGGGGGGGCTTCACCTAAGAGGGATGGAAAATGGAAGGAGCTCTGAACCCTCCTTGCTCTGTGACCACAGCTCTGCCCTCTGAGAGGGTGACTACCTGCTGCTGGTCATGCTGTCGGGCTCTCTCCCTGAGCCTCTGCAGGCAAAAAAGAGTGGATCAGAAATGCTCCTCAGTTGCCCTATGTAAACTAACCCACCTCTGTTTAAATGAAGGCGACAGCAACATGCAGCAGTAGGTGGGTATTCTTCCAGTTGATGTCATGGCAGTGTAAGGAAAACTTGACCAAGGCAAAAAAGAAGAAGAAAAGAAAAAAGAGCCTTTGGATTTCTCCTGACTGCTTTTCCCAATCAACAGGGTTTTCATTTTCCTCCTCCAAAAGGACATTGAGAATGTGGTACTGCAGACTATGTACAATACAGGCTGGGCCCATGTCACTTGTGTATCTTCTGCAATTTTATGTGAAAAGATGCATTCACTGTGACTTTTGGGAAGCTCAGACGGTGCACATAAAGGAGAGTTCTCTCCTGGCTACCCAAACACCAAGTAATGTCTTTCTTTTTAAGTATCCAAGCTTAGGCAGCTTAAGCCGGTTGGCTTTCGGATAGGGAGATATTCAGTGCTTTCTGAAAGCCAAACCCACATATCTGAAGTTTAACGCATCTCAGAAATAGAGGTACTTGGAATCACTAACCACCTGGGAAAGCCTTGGTTTGCACACAGTGCATTGCCACACCATAAGAGTACTGCACCAACAGCAGTGCTTACCATCACAAGTAGCTCTGCAAGAAGCATTCTGCCCTGTAATAACTGCCTGCTGGATCACCTACTTGCTACATAAACCATCTTAATTTTTATAGTGAAGTAATTCACAGGCCAGACCTGCCAGACACTTAGAAAAACAAAGCAGAACAAGAACAAAGGCGGCAAACACAAAACAGCCACAGAGAGGTAAGGATGGGTCAAGCTGGAGATGGCAACAGGATTCCAGAGGAGATGGTGTAAGCGGCTTTAAGCTCTTTAAGTATTTGTGTCAACTAGGCAACAATAAAGTACAACAGTCCAGGACCCATTAACATGCACTCCTGCGGCCAATTCTTAATCTAGTTTCTCAAGGTGGATGTTATTGTGGCACGCGCACAATTGCTTTTCACAACATTATTTTCATGGGAGGTTATTGCACATTAAATTACAACATTCTCATGCCTTCAGGCTTTTTGTAACAGTGGGAGACATGGTGGGCTGGAGAGGACAGCTGGGTTTGCATGTGGTATATGTCAGTTTACTTAAGCAGAACTGTTTTACTGCTGTTGGAGGAATGCAGCAAAAGGTCAGTGCTGAAACTCCGCTAAAGTAAGTTGAGCACACATTCCAGCTGCGAACACATGCTCGCTCCTTGCCTGATCAAAAAGGAAATTTCAGAGCTGTGGTACATGCTTGCCTTGACCCTGCTTCACACCGCCTGTCTAGTGTGCATCAGACAAGCCATTCATTAATCCTGCATGGAATACTGGTTCTGGTTAAAGAATGCTTGGAATAGTTGTGTATCATCATTAGCAGCGTGATCTTAAACTGAGCCCATTCATAGGGAGAAGTGCACAGTAGGATGGAGAGGGATGTCAAGAGAAGTGTTATATGAATGCATGAAATGTGTGGGTTTACTTCTAAGTCCCGTGTGGGTTTCACAACCTGATCCTGTCTAAATGAGACTCATCTTTGCAGGAGAAAAATAAACTCAACTTCATTACTCAGCTATTGCATTTTCCTGGCCCATGTCTTCTTCAAATGTTTAATCTTCTAGAGTCTGTCTGATCTGGTCAATGTCAGAGGAAGAAATCTGTGCTTACAAAGTGTGTAAAGAAGCCACACCAACTTAATTGGGCTGTTAAAAGCTGCAAAGTGAAGCTCTTATGGCTGCAAGAGCTTTTGGCTGTTTTAGAACATGCCCTCATAACATCACTTGATAAAAATAAGACTCTGACTTTTTAATAGAACAAATCACTTAGGTTTTATATTTAACCACAATCACTGTTAAAGCTATAACTGGTTTTCAGAATATTTTAGGAATCTGATCTTGATCATACATATGTTAAAAGCCATCACAACAAATACCTAACATTGTGGTTCTTGAAGAAATTACAAGGTGGCTACAGCTTTAAAGTGTTCATTTTTGTGCTCAGACTTGCTGCTCTTATATCAGAGGATCGGAAATAATAATTTCAAAGCAAGGAAGGAGGCAATCTTGAACCAGTGAAACTTGCAAACCTGCATGGTGTTTGCAGAGAGGGCACTAACGTTCTAGTTACTCATAGCCAGCTCTTCAACAGCTCCCAGGCTCCAGGGTGAAAAATGTCAATAGTATTGAGGATCCCCTCAATGCACTGGGAGCAGAGGAGATTTTAATACAGAGAGATGGATTCTCTTCTGAAAATAAGACTTGAAGGCTTTTAAAATATTACCAACAGCCACTGTAACCAACCATAGTAAAACTCTGGGTTTTCCAATCTCACCTTGTCCTTGGGTTTTGCCTTGGGAAGGGGAAGCTTCAGTTTAGCTGCATTGCACTGTCATGGATTAGTAATCAAATATCTAGAACCATACACAGATTAAAAAGAGCACGTGAAAGTATGAGGTTAAAGAACAGGATCTTTTCTGGCTAAAACCCAGTACCTTCTTTTTATATTATTTTTTCACTATGGGTACTATATGGAGTGGCCACATAGTACAAAATCCCAATGAGTAATAATTTGGAGCGTGGAAACAACATGTTGCATAAATGTAGTAGGCATTTGAGGAGGAATCCACCTCTAGAAACAGATTAGTTTATTTTCACTGACTCATCAAGTTTTCAGTTGACAAAAACAAATTATAGGAAAAGCTGATATAATAAGAGTAGGGCTGGCAACCAGCTGGGCTATGAAAAGCTGGAGGAATGGGTTGACAGGACTGTCATGCAGTCTGACATTAAAAGATGCAAGGCCGTGGCCCTGGGGAGACATTATTCCTGGCAATAGTGCAGGCTGGGTGCCGACTGCTGGGAGAGCAGCTTTAGTTGTAGAAGAGGCATAAGATGCTGATGGGGAATGAGCTGACCCTAAGCCAGTAGTTGTGGTGAGAAAGGCCAACTATATGCTGGGTTGCATCAGCAAGAGTATGGCCAGGAGGCTGAGGGTGGAGGGAAGTGATTATTCCCCTGTAACTGATACTGGTGAGGCCACACTGATGTGTTACGTTCAGTTTATGTCACCCCAACATAAGAGAGAGGTCAACAAATTGGAGGAATTCCAGTGGACAGTGACTAGGATGAACAGAGAGCATGTTGGAGAAGTTCAAGGAGAGGCCGAAGGTGCTCTCTCACCAGCTTACCAAATATAGAAGTATTGCTAAGCTGTTTGTAGCATTTTTGACCAAAGAAGAAATGCTTCTGTTTGTCAAATGGCTTTTGAACAAGGTCCTGGGTATCATCAGGGAAGCAATTCTGTCATCCTTCTGAGAATTCACAAAATTTGACTGCTGCAAGTGTGTTGTAAATGTACCCTTTCTTCAAGCACAATATATGCCAGCACGGTGCAACTCTAACAGCTCTCTGCAGGAACTGTACAGATCTCATAGAATAAACAGAGCTCATGGTTCATTTCCACTTTTTTTAATCTCATATTTTAACTTTTTCCATGTTTCTCTTTATAATTTCTTTACTAATCCTGTGATATCACTGAGATATAAGCTACCTCATCTCCTTCACCTTTTCTCTAATACTGTTACCAAAAAGAGCTTTACTAACTCTGCTTATTTTGCACCTTCCTCTCCTTAATGCTCTGAGTGTAGAACTACTGCCTATCCTTATTGCTGTAGGAATATTCAGTCTAATTCAGTAATCTGCAGCAGCATGTGCCTAATTTTGAACATGTGAACAGTCCCAGGTTCCACAGGGGCCACCATAGACTCCAAAAGTGCAACTTGGTTAAAGGTACTGATTGTTTCCAGCCATCTGCTACTCCTTGGTGATGTAAGCCACAATACTTCACCAGTTGTATAGTCTCCATATATTTTTTAGTGTTTACTCTGCACTGTAAGAGTTTTTAATTTTTTTTCCATATGCCCCTACAGATCTGATATGCTCCTCAGAATTTCCAAGATATATTTCAATACACATACTTCAAAAATTCTTTCCAGTTTCTTTTGGTATATTTGAGTACCACATTATCATATTTTTGTCTCAAAATTATGTGGTTTTGCTGTTTCTCTCCCTTTTTCTTCATTTTCTGGATAAACTTCTTCCCTTAATCTTGCTTTGCAGAACTGTCTTATCAATTACATTGCCTTGAACAGCTCATCTGGTTTGCCTTCCTGGTCTCTTCCAAGTTCTGTACGAATTTAGAGCTCTTTAATAAGCTATGGCATAGCTTGAACCCCCTTTGCTCATCCCTCCGTTCAGAAGCTACAATTTACCCTATTTTTCCCCTATTCAGAAAAGGAGCTGAAGGCACAAAACGTGGATTACTGCATTTATGTATGAAAACATCCTGTTTGCTTTAACCTGCAAACCTGACCAGACTGTAGATTACTTCTGAAATGGTCCCTTTTTTCACTTAGCCAATTATCTTTCTCTTTGGATGAATTTCTGGTGCTGATAAGTGAACTTTAGCCTCCCACCTAGATAGCTTTCTGAGAATGCAGCCTGCAGCTTTGCTATACCTCTGGTGATGAGAACAGGATACCGTTTTATATGCACATTTTCAAAGACAGAATGAAAACTCTGTTACTCCTCGAGTTTAACCTTGATTCCCTTTTATCAGTCCTGGGAATCATAGAATCACGTAACAGTTTGGGTTGGAAGGGACCCTGAAGTTACGTAGTCCAACCTCTCTGCCATGGCCAAGGACACCTTCCACTAGACCAAGTTGCTGACAGCTCCATCCAACCTGGCCTTGAACACTGCCAGAGATGAAACATGAACTTACTTATGCTAAATAGCAAAGAAATAAACTTCCTTACTCTCCCACTCTTGTAAATCTTTTTGTGACTCACTATTTACTCAGAGTATTAAGGAATCAGAGAGATTCCAGAAAGTATTCAGAGCATGACTCAGCTTTTGAGAGGCGAGTGGTGAGACTTTTGGCCCTGAGGTCCCGCTAGCTAGGTAGCCCTAGGGATCTTAATCACATGGAAAGAACATGCAGATAATGACAGAAACCAGAGGTTTCCAAAACCCTGCCTGGATCACTTTGCTTAGTCTGGAGTTGTGATGCCCTTTGAAAAGTTCCCCCAAGTACAAACTTGGATGCCAGCAGGGTGAAGATGAGATACTTTGTGCAGCCATTCTCCACTCACATTCCTTATGTAGCTCGGAATGTGCAAATCACAGAATGGAAGGGGTTGGAAGGGACCTCTAGAAATCATCCAGTCCAACCTCCTGCTAGAGCAGGTTCACCTGGATCAAGTTGCTCAGGAACTCGTTGAGGCAGGTTTTGAAACTCTCCAGAGGAGACGCCACACCCTTCCTGGGCAGCCTGTGCCAGGGCTCCATCACCTTCACAGGAAAGTTAAGTGGAACTTTTTGTGTTCCAGTTTTTGTCCATTACCCTTTGTCATGTCAGTGGACACTACATGAAAAAGTGCCACCCCAAATGCTCTAGCACAAAACAAAGGAACACTGTCTTTGAAACACTGACGCCCCTGAAAACATTCAGGATACTGTAGTCAGGAGGCTGAAACTCAACTGCCTGATCCAAGTCTATGTGAAGAGTTGGCGGTGCTTCAAATTGTGGACTTGAGATTACTTTTCAGACTTTGAGAAACATGTCTGTGCCATTGGGAGAGAGGTGCAAGAAGCTTCCAAGCAGACACTGTCTCTGCAGATGCTGCTTGATCTAACATCAGACCTCACACCTGCAGTCTGTTTGCTGCTCTATTCCCAGGTAGTCTGCCTGATGCCAAGGAAGGGATTCGTCTCCAGAGTAAAAGACTTTCATTTAGGTGCCTCTGTATGTCCCAGCTCCTGTGAAACACAGACCTTGAAAGTGAAAGTAGTAGAGTCAACGAGAGAGCTTCAGCTTACTCTGAAGGAGACACCTACCCATTGGTGAGCTGTAAGTAAAGAGCAGAAAGGAATAGATCCACACTGACTGTATTGCAAGCTTAGGCCCTCAGTGCACATGGACCCGCAAATTAGCGTCTGAACACAAAGTAGCTTTCCACCCCACGTGGACTAAATATATTTTTTCCTAAAATCAGACTCTACTCCACTCTCCTCTTATGGGTGGAGGGCCTGCATATTGACCCCTTTCCCTCCCTTTCACTCTCCAGTAACTCATTCAGCCTTCATGGAAGAGCAACATGACATACCTGTCTGCCTTAGGGGATTCTGGAGGCTTCAGTTACTGTGAATGCAGCCAAAACATGAGGTGGTGTTGCTATCCCTCACCTCCTGGGGACCAGCAAGCAATCCAGTTGTGTGCTAGAAACATCTGTTGTGCTTTGGTTCAAGTCTTGTATTCCATTTAAAGACTTAACTATACTCCCTAAGTACCAGGGATCTGAGAAGTTTCACCTCCATCCCTCAGGTAGCCCTGATCAGGACTCAGGGATGTAATATCCATCTATTCAGCATCTTCCTACGTCCTCTTCCCCCACAAACATAGCACGGGGAAAGGGAAGAGGATGGGAGAAGATGTCAGGAGACGATGTCTATGGAAATTTCTATGGAAATTAAACAAGAAACCACAACTGCTATCAAAGATGGATTACAAGATTTAGACCTTCAAATGTTGCCCTTTCTGGAGTAAAAAAAGAAAAAAAGGCCTGACAATACCAGGAAAGAGTTCAGATGACTGTATGGGGTTCAGAATTCTCCTCTAAAATATGGTCCGATCCAGACTAACAGACAAAGAACTAACATGCAAAAGAAAGTCCTCAACTGAACTAATGGTACATGACACTGAGAAGAAGACATGGCAAGTGGCAGAAAATGCCTTTAACTTTCAGTACTGGGTTATAGCATTTCATCTGAATACCTTCCACGTTCAGGAATCAGCCAGAGATCTCGCCAGTTGGGCCCTCAGACAAAATCTTATCAACATCAACAACAAAAGCAAGTTATTTTTTCTTTCCTATTAATAATGCTACCTAAATGGGGCACTTACTGTTCGTGTTCCTGCAATATCCCTGCTCCTGCTGTAATGAGAAAACCATACACATGACAAACTAAAACCAAATTAAACACGTTCCATGCCATTCCACTCTTCTAATCAATAACACCCAACAGATCCCTGTGGAGGCTGGCGGCTGTCACTTCTGGTTTTTTTTCAGCTCAGTATTTTGCCCTCGGATTGCCTGTCCTTGCAGAGTGGGAACAGCTGAGGAGGTGATGAGAGAAGCAGTGTGGGCTGGTGTGCAGAACACCAGCTTGGGAACCCACAGGTTTACCATGGAGTCACCTCTCTGTCTTACGACTGTCATTTCAACCTCTGTAAGGTATGGAAAGGCAAATATGGCCACCTCAGAACCGTTCAAAGTGGGATTTTATTGTGACCACAAACAGAGAAGGACCAGAAAGCCAGTCGTACTAAAATGTATCTCTCACTGACAGCTCTGCACTATAGGATTTTTCTCCAATTCCAGAGAGCTCCAAATCTCCAAGTCTTCTTCAACCTGCACTGGTTAGAGCTTCACAGGAGAGTCAGTGTAACCACTGGCAGCTTTGGCTGTTCCTTGTTTGGTACTCAACACCAACTGCTTCTGCAGGCTATGCAGTCTACTTTCTTCTTCCCACCCTTAGAACAGAAGTTGAAATACAATTTCCTTTCCTGGAGGCTTTCTGCCTCTGAATTTCTACACTAAGCTTTGAATAGACATAAGCCTAGGACAGATCTTGTGCAGAAAAGACGAAGGATGCAAGTTCTGCTCTCTAACATCATGGTACATAGATAACAGCTCTGCCACAAGAAGGAGTTTGTAGACGTGTCATAAAGAGCAAGATTTGCCCATAATCCTGGATGCAAGTGCAATGAAGTTAGTCTGTGTCCCCACTATGAGCTAGCCTCTGTGGTAACTCCTCAGGAGAAAAAGGTGTTTATGGTTGACTGTACCTGTGCTTGACATACTCTCTTCAGAACATTAATTTAGCATGAATAAGCAACATGCAAAGATTTATTTTTTTTTTCCAAGCAAGACAGCACCCATCTAGTCCTAAATCCTCCACAGTTTCTTTTGAGAATGGATCTTTTTTCCTTCTTCTGCCCAAAAAACAGCAGGAAGCTATTCTGCCATTTGTGCCTGCTTGTAGGAAATTAGCATGTGAAAACTCAGTGAGAGCCCTTGTGGTGAAATGGGAAGATAATTATTTTATGTGACTTTCTAAGTTGTTTAAATTACCCAGTCTCTTATCCAGGTGCTCAGATGCACCAAGATGGATATGTCCGAGTGTCTTAGCCAGGATAGTTCTGTGTGTGACATGAAGAGCAAGGTGGGTCCCCTGTCGAGCCTTTACTAAATATCTTGGATTCCTTTTGACTGGTGATGGCAAACTGGGTCCTTTAAATGTTTTAGGCGTCAGCAAATGGAATGAGGTGACACTTTTGCTTCAGCCTCCAAGAGTCTTAGGCAAAGCTACTGTCTGTGTCTTGTTTTTTTTTTCATTTTGAGCATCTGTATGACATCAAATCTACATCTCTGTTGGATAACGCAAGACAAAATAACAAATGCAGTGTATTAGAACCATTTTTGTCACCCTCCTTCTACCAGAGCTCAAGTCTTCTACTTATTAATCATCTACACTGTGGTTCTATCCAATCTAGTCTTGATGCCAACTACACACTCCTCAGTATTTACCAGCTTTACAAGTATCATCTGGGTCCTTGGATATCAATATAGCCCATACCCGCAACCCTTGATCTATTATCTTTTCCATCTGCTTTCACACTGTGATTTCTATTTAATTCATAATAGTCCTGGTATTTGCGTTAGAAATGTCTACATGCTGGCCAACACACTCCATTAAGCTAAAGATGGTCTGATGGGGCTCCATGGTCATACTTGGGCTAACAGAGTTTTATGCAAGTTATGCAGAGCCGGTACTTTCCCTGCCCCAACAGTCAGATCTGTCACCGGGAACTCTCCCTTCTTCCTCAGTCATTGTTGATCTGCTGAGATTGTGTGATTCTTCTCTGTTCCATCACCAGCCTGAGTCTTCAACACAGGCAAGGTGGACAAATTTAGTCTGTCCTTCTGTGTTTTAATGAGGGATTGCTCTTTCTAGGGCTTAAAATAAGGACAGACTTTTAAGAGATTTGAAAATGGAACTTAGGACCCTAAGTCATCATGCATTTTTGAAAGACACGCTCTGCATCCATATCACATTACTGCTCAGCTGCATGGCTTTTCCTAGACTATCTGAAAGTGAATCCGTACTGCTGTGTTCCAAAGCAGGGGTTATTTTAACATTGTACTAAAATACTGGCAATGAAAACTTGTTGCTTTAATTAGGTGGAAAGCACTGTTATCCTGGGTCTTAAGATTCTGAGCAAGTAAAGGTCAGTGGCTGAAGTACATTTTTACCATTTTGGAGTTCATAGGATTTCTTTTACTGCAAGTGTTATTGCTGTCTCACTTGATGCCTTCCAAGTTTCACCAGGCACATGAAGTCAGGGCAACGCGCTATCTGAAAATCAAAAGGTATTTTCAGGAAACAGTTACTTCAAGGGCCAAGAGGACAAGTTTAACCAGAATGAGACACCTTCTAGAGGACACAATGCTTGCCTGGTGAATCAGAAACTCTGGAACATATGCAACAGCTCATCTTCTGACCACTTTGCTAGCAAACAGAAACTCAGCAACCTGCTGGCCACAGATCAGACTACAGAGTGGTTCAAGATTCATTTCAGCTCCAATGCAGAATTGCCAAGCAGTACAAGACTACAGTGTACACTTCATCTCCCAGCTGCACACCTGGTCTTAGGCCAGAACCAAGACTTGTGATCTTCTGAGGATCAGATGTCCCAGCAAAATCGCGATTTTTAGGTATTTGGTTTGGTTTCCAGATGAAGAAAGACAAGTCTTGATTTTTTGCGAGCAAGCAACCTGGTCACCTTTTCCATACAATATGCTGCCAGCTTTGCTTGCTCAGCAAGAAACCTCAGACGGGGAGGTTGTCCCCTGGTCTAGCCACAGTGGCTTACCACAACTCTCAGTGGTCACTTTCCAGTTGGGCTGATTAAAAGCCGAAGCAATGCATCCCATAGACTCCTCAGAATTTATCCCAGTTTTTTTGTACTATCATCTAGTATTCAGTACCTGAATGTGACTGGGTGCATCCCATAAACTCTTTCTTTGACTTAGGCCAGCAGAATAGATTGTTTGGAATCTGCAGTGGCAGATGTGCCAGCCCAAGTCAGAGATCTTTTAGCCCATGTCTTGGCTTTGCTATGAGAAATCTGACAAATGAGATACAAAGATGCAAAGGTGATCAAAAGCCAAGGATAGAAAGCCAGCTCTCCACCCTCCTCTCTTAGCCCATGAAAACACCAAATGTTGTCTTGCCTGCTGATTGTCAGCTGTATTCTTCTTTCCCTCCTAGGATACTGATCATGAGCAAATTGCAAAAATACATTAGAAACACTCTCTGTGAGAGAAAAAAACTATGAACTGGAAGAAACTATTACAAAACTATTTACAGACAGTGATGACTTTGAGATTATGCAAGGTTTCTAGGAGTCATAGGCATTGGGAATGGGCAGGTTTTCAGTCTGTAGGATATGACAACCTGGGAAATCAGCGCATCATTCCTGCAACAGTGACCCTGGGCTTTGTTTCCCACCAACACTGACCTCTCATAAAGACTGTATCTATGCTGAAGCAGCATAAAACACTAGCATTATTCCTTGCTAAAAATTATACACACACTTCATGAGATGAAGCAGAAGGCAGAAAAGGGTCTGAAGATTTTCATTGCATGCAAAAGGCAGAAGATATTCCAAGTGCCGCCTCAGCACAGTCAGAGAGGCTTTGAAACACCATCTGGCACAAGCCAGGGTCTAGTCCAATAGTTGCTAATCTTTTTATAGCTGACCCTTTCTCCTGAGAATAATCAGTATTGCATACGTCACTGAACCTAACTGCTCACCTGCCTCAGGACTGCCACTGCCTCCCCATCGCTCACGATGCTCCTGCTTGAATGTCTGCTCTATCCGAGGCCTCATATTACACCCCTGCTAATGTGAAGCTGTATGTCACGCTGGGTGAGCTCATGTCAACTGCTCTTCCAGGTACTCTGCTTATTAACGTGCAGGCATCTCAAATGACACAGACCATGCAGGTTCTGTGCTGTGGAAAGCTGACAGACACGTTGGTAAAAATATCTGTATAAATATGGCAGTTATTTCCACCCCAGTAATATGTTAATAAGTCCCATGGAACTAATGAAGGTAAAAATCTGTTCAGTTCCAAAGAAGCTGAAACAGCACCAGTGCAAAATGAGGAAAAACAAGTAGGACAATATGAGCAAATGAAAGGAGCAGAAAATGAAGATGCTTATACATTATTACCAAAAAGACACCCCAAAAAAAGAGACTATTTGTGCCTGAGGAAAAGAGACAGCAGAACAGTAAGGAGGTGTGGCTGCTTCCCTTTTTCTTTAACACATTATCTAAGCCCTTGTCTTGAAAACACAAATACTGTTGCATCCCTGCAAGAGGCCCACACCCTCCCTAAATAAACGTGGTCATTTGGAAGTCATCTTAGTGAAAAGCATGAACACTTAAGAACATATCAATGTCCCCAGCTATGGTGTAACTGTAAGTGCAGTGCCCCAGCCTGCACACCCTGCCCTTCTCTGCATAATTGCCTCTGCAAACAGCAGAAATGTGCTTGCATAAAAACAGTAGAAGCAAGCCCCAGGGCTTCCTCTCCTTTTAATGTGGCTTACCTCTCTGTTAACCAGACAGAAGCACTCCTTTTAGAGGTACAGACAAGCTGTTAGCACACAGACCGCTATAGTAAGAGGTGTCTTGGATTTGCTGGATAGGTACAAAAAGAGCAATGGCCACTTCAAGCCAATTCTCCCCAAAGACTGAGCTGCCCTGGCATTCACCCAGTGATCGTGCCACCAAGGAAGTGGCTGCAAAGTTTTCATTGCTTGCTGATGAGGTCCGTAACTGTTTTTACACCTTCTTCTCTAAATAAGGAAGCTGCCTGTGAGGCCTCCAACTGCTCGACCAATTTGACTCCTTCGCTTTCAACAGCCAATGAAACCCCACTCCTGCCTCTGCTCTTGGGTGACAGCATTCATCAGACCTCAGCCAGCCTGGGAAGACAGCAGGTTAGTGTTACTGCCGTGGCAGGCTTACCTTTGGCAAGCTGTTGATGTCAGAGTGATGATGTGGGGAGGGACAGCCTCTGTGCTATAAACATGGGTCAGTCAAATATAACTGAGGCTGCCCACCAGAGAGCTGGATCTACAAAACATGGTCCCCACCAGTTTGAGTCCTGCTGGCCCGTCTCTGCTTCCAACCCAACTGCTGTCAGGCTTTAGTTTCATGTCAGCAATCTCTATTTGCTTTCCAAAAATAAGCCTCTGCCACCATGCTGAAGGGAGAAAAACAAGAAGGGCGGTATTTTTAGGGCCATTAATTCTGACCACGTGCCCAGGAGGTGAACCGGATGGCCACTGCACAAAGACTTCTCATCACTATGTCCTGCGAAGCCAACGTTCACCGGACATTTCCTGCCTTCGTTCTCCTGGGCTTTCTAGCTGGGATTGCTTCAACACATCCAGTTGTAAGCAGAACTAATGGCACATTGCTGGAAAGAGGATGGCAATCTCTGTTGTCCAGGTCCATTGCTGGGATGTCAGGGGAGAAGTCAGATGTGAACTGGGAGAGTGACTATTTGCTAGGAATCAAGAGGCAGCGGAGGCTTTACTGCAACGTGGGCATCGGGTTTCACCTTCAAATCCTCCCAGACGGAAGGATAAGCGGAGTTCACAATGAAAACCAATACAGTGAGTTGCATCCAGAAATGAAATAGAATAGATGTCACTTAATTGCTGTGAACTCTAGTAATTACCCTTCATAGAATGCAAATGTTATTACTTGATATGATTCACCTGTGCTACATCTGTTGCCTTTTAAGAGTCTCTCTGTGATCAATAAACATTAGAACACTCCAGGCTGAAACGTCACAAATGCTTAGACAAATTTAGACACAAATTATTTTTACCTGTTTTACTGCACAGATGAGAAAAGACAAATCAAACTGAAAGCTGTCTCTCTGCTGCATTTGCTCACGTCTCACCTTCTCATTTGCCTTTTGAATTCAGGAGGTTGTCGCTGAGCTCAGGATGCCGAAGCATGATTTTTGAATCCTAGCTGACCAGTACTTTTGGGACACTTGGTCACAGAAAGGGTTTGCTGTTCCTAGTTTGCTTGTTCTTGTGGATGCTGTTCTATTACTGTAAGACTGGAGAAAAACATTAGCCCTATGGATTTGCATTTCCTATAGAGGGCATTTGCTAAAATCTTTTGCAGCTAAACTATCATGGGTGACTTAAAAATGCAAGCCACAGTTCTCTAAGCTCTGCAATTACAGGGTATGAGATAAAAAAAATAATTTACTTTTTAGAAAGCCCAAGAGTTTAACAGAACAAAAAAGTCTGAGACAACAAAATGATTACACAACATGTGGCTGTGATTCCAGAATAATTATTTTAGAGTCTGATAGCATGTAGGTAAAAACAAGATCTTCTCTAAGTATTTCATTTTACTAGACTAGGAAAACAATTCTAATAAAGAAAGTATGACAAATTCATTAGGGTTTTTAACAAATTATAGCTTAACTGCCCTTGATTAACTCTGAACTCTGTGATAACACTTCTATTGAACTTTTATTTTGTAGGCATCTTTGAAATATCCACTGTAGAGAGAGGTGTTGTTAGCCTGTTTGGTGTGAGAAGTGCTCTCTTCATCGCAATGAACAGCAAGGGGAGGTTATATGGAACGGTGAGTATAAGCACAAATAGTTTTTCAAGGCTTAAACAAAGTCTGCAAAGGTTTTGATTTTGCATTATTTTTCTCTTCGTGAATTCTCTGATTATAAGCAGAGAAAATGGCCTTTCAATTACAGGGAATCTGCCCAACCTGGTGTCATCTGTCTTAGTGCAACAAGCAGTATGTCTGTTAAGAGGTCTGTTATCTTAAAGCTTCCCAATAAGATTGTAGAGGAAGCACTCTAGGAAAATGAATGTGTTTTGCAAACACATACAAAAGTACTGATGAAATAGATGGCTTCCTCTAAAGGCTCAGCACCACAAACTCATTCTAGTAAGATTGGACCCTGTTGATTCCCTTTTGCATCGCACTGTATGCAAAGGTAAAGCATGTGTTTATGTCCATGAGTGTGTGTCAGTATCAGTATGTGATTGCACTTGTATGTGTCTGTGTGCAAGTGTGTGTAGGCAGGTTACCATTACAGCTGTCTATTGTGGTTATCATTGGTAAACTCATGACTGCACGCCATGAAAAAAAAAAATAGGAAGTCTACCTTACAAAGTCAGCTTATGCTCCTGGGGTTGTTTTTATGATCAGGTTTGTAAGATGGGTCCTAAAAGCTGAGAAAACAATATTAACTATTAGAAATGGTATGCAAGTCGTTCTGAAATCCCATCACCATAATTCTCACCTAAAAAGTGCTAGCTATGCCATCTCATAAATGCAATTTAATCTCTGAGGCCTGAGAAAGGCATCTCCAGTCTCAACATTCAGCAGAAAAAGTATTTGTTAGGAGGCCTGTTTGAAAGAGTCTGACTC
Source organism: Urocolius indicus (assembly GCA_013401255.1). Classification (NCBI taxonomy): domain Eukaryota; kingdom Metazoa; phylum Chordata; class Aves; order Coliiformes; family Coliidae; genus Urocolius; species Urocolius indicus. The sequence continues at coordinate 47,148 of WBNH01005454.1, forward strand.
TAGGCAGCTTGCAAAAGCAGTCTGTGTCAAAGGAATGAATAGTACTGATTACATTCTTCTCTTTTGTCAAGAAACAACAAAGTTATTTCCTTTGAAACAACTGTAATTTCAACAAAGCATTTCGGTTGCTTAATAAAATACCAAATGCTGTGAGGGACCCATAGTCATTACTAATCTGACTGATTAGTGCCTAAAAAGTGCCACAAGCCCAAGTGCTTTGCTTGACTAGGTGTTTCTAAAGAAAAGAAGGATCTGGCTTCAGATTTTGGACTTTTTTCTTCCAGTTTTAAGATGGTCTTGTTTATTCTCAAAGATATTTTTAAAAGCCATAAGAGATGTGCATTTTCCCTTGCATGGTGCAATGCCCTTAATTAAACTCCTAGAAGCTTTGAATGCTGCTATGACTAAGATGTTCGAATAGAACAGTATTGGTGATGTCTCATGTGCCAGACATTTGATGTCAGGGAATTGTTCTACTTTCTCCTTTAATTTCTTCGGTGTTCTGTGTTTGTTTCCTGCTTGTCCTTGTGCTCCCTCTTCCAGATAACTCTCTTTCCTTGGATTTACATGATGTGATGTGAACAAAAGTGCATTTCCCAGCATAGAACTTGCTGCATATCTCGCTAACAGTTAAATATAATATCGCTAATGATTTAACACAAGAAAAGATTTAGTGCTCATCTGGAATCTTATTCAAACACTTGATTCAAACAAATAGCTCTCCCTGGACATTGCTATTTGTAAGAAAACTGAAGGTTTTGGCAGTCAGCGTATCATTCCTTTATAAATCACAGAACCTCTTGCAGGAGGGATGTGAAATAAAGCTACCTTGTTTGGGCAAAAGGGCACAATGCTGGCAGAAATTCTCACTTGCAAACAAAATGAAGAAATCTGTGATTTACGATGAATTAACTTGATCTGTCGCAGGAAGTACACAGTCCATTATCTGACAGGTGGCATCTAAGTTCATCTGACACCAAATTAGCACTGAGGAGGGAGATTTATTGTTGGATGCAGTCACCGTGGCACCACCTGTTGCATGCTGCAAGAAGCTCTTCTGTAAAAATATTAGCAAGAAAAATGACATGGGTCTTTGTGAAGTATTTATTGTACCTGCTTTGTTCTCCTTCTCCGCCTCCCCCGCCCCCACCTCCCCTCCCCACATTCCTGTCCTTTAGGCTGTTTTCCAAGAGGAGTGCAAATTCAAAGAAGCCTTGCTGCCCAATAACTACAATGCATATGAATCAAATGCTTACCGTGGTGCTTACATAGCGCTCAGCAAACACGGGAGAGTGAAGAGAGGAAACAAAGTTTCTCCCGCTATGACAGTGACCCACTTTTTACCGAGAATATGAACGTGAGCAAAGCAGAAGACTAAATCCCAGGAAGAACTGTCATTTTGCACATGGGAATATTCTCCCAGGTAATGTATTTATACTGTTCATTGACAAGAAAAAAAAATCTATATGTGTATATTTGGATGAAAAATATTTGTACTAGATTCATCACATAGCACATGTAATATGATGCTGCTTCTCTTCTACTCTGTACCAATTTTACATGGCTGTGTGCCTCCTTTGGTGCTGAACAGAAAGAAATGCAAAGGAAGTATTTGGAAGACAGAGAATGGCTGTGTCTAATCAATCATAGATTATTTGCTAAATAACATTAATTACCTCAGATAATAACCTTTCATAGTGAGCTGTTTACATATCATGGGCCAAATCACCAGATGACAACCCTTCACCAGAGCTTCAAGCTGTTCACTCCATCTGAATATCTGCCTGCACCTCTCCTTCTACATGCTGTGTCCCGTCTTGCAAAGTGCTCAATCTTTTGCGGTCATCAGGGTGCCAGTTCCACAACCTCCAGAACCCCTCTGTCTCTGAGAAGGTCCTCTAGGGTCTTCTGACGTGGACTTGTCAGCAAAACAGAGGCCTACATTCATTTTCCCTCAGGAAGGGCCAGAGGATAAGTCACAGATAGTCCCAAATGCAAAATATATTTGGAGCTGAGGATTTTGCACAGCATTTTGTGAGCTTAGTTTAGACCCACCTCAAATATAGATGTGTTCATCTTTAATATAAATACATGTGTATATATAGACATGGGATGTGTGACTGTGTATCTATGTAATGACATACTTTTAATATATCAATCGTTCCAGTGTCTAGATGCCCAAGTGCCTTTATATGTGTACATACATAAAAGAACATAAATATTTAAAGGCACTGCATTTCATTTAGGCCTAACCTTGGTAATCTCTAAGAACTAGAACTAGTCTGCAGGATGCATTTTATGAAAGGTATGAAATTCATGAAAGCTTCAGCAAAGAGTTATTTTAGAAAACTTCTCTTTTGAATTTTCTTCTACTTTAAGTATATTCGGTTCTTCTCTGTCTTACGCCACTGAGAAGACACAGGAAGAATTAGGCAATATAAGCATGGCTTCTTGTGTTGGGGCAGAGGAATTTGTACCGTAATTCCAATTTCTGTCACTTGCAAAGCATTTTGATTGACAGACAAAATGACAAACTGCATGAAATACTCTCCAAAAAGCCATACAAATGATGCATAACCTTGCCTTACTATTTTGACAACCTTTTTCCAGAACCCAATGAAGCTACATTCTCTGTGTCTTTGAAGGGGTATTTTAAGAGGCCTTAAGTCAATAGTCACTATAAATGTCAGTTACCAGAAGCCTTAGGATTCCTGCATTGATGATGTGCTCCTAAATTTGAAACTAGATTCAAGGCAATGTCAGGGCACGAACATTTTCAGCATAGATGGACCATGCTGCTGCAGAAGTGAACATCTGAGCGCAAGATAATCTCACATATCCAGCCAAAATGTGGCTATGTCCAGCCTTGACATTCCATTCTATTTGCAGGGGATGTCTATTCAAGATGAATTTGAGCCTTCTGACATACATGAAACACACTGTCAGGGGCAAATCCTCAGTTGGAGTAAACCAGCCTAGTAAGACTATCAGTTTATAGCTAAGGAAGATTTGACCCAAAGGGCACACCTACTAGGATGTGTCTACAGCCACGCTTTCTGAAAAACTGCCAAGATAAATGTTTTGTGAACAAGGTACAGTTTTCCAGCTCCTTTTGTGTGATTTATACCTGAATTTATTTTGCTCAAATGTAAGTAAACGATGATCACAGTGTAAATGAAGACAAAACAAAAAAAAAGGAACAATGCTTACTGTAGGTGAGCAGGACATTGGATATGGCAAAGGATATGAGTTATTCTTCATTTTCTGGTCTTGCGGTATGTAGAGAGAAGCCAAGTTGGCACACTTTTGTTCATCCACAATGTGTGCAGCAGTTTGCTTTGGAAAAAATGTGCATTTTAAGATAAAAAGCAGGATGTTTTGAGTGGAAAGAGTAGATTAGAGAAAAGTTTGGAGGATATCAGACAGTTACACTGACCTAGAGTCCCTAGAGGTATGGATAGGAAAGCTACAGCTGAGTTTTACTAGCTGACAGCACGTGTCCTTGTGTTTTTCTCTTAATTGTCTTTGAAATTAAGTTTGAAGAGGGATGGAAGAGTACGTGGATGTAGAAGAAATCATAGTTTGAATGCTAACATATGTTTGTTTCTGATTGCAGTGTAAACCAATGTCCTTAGGATAGGATAAAGTCTGTTCTCTTAAACCAATGCAGTCTAGAGTAATTTATTGTTGCCAGTACTGAGAAATAATGGCACAGCTGGCATGAGAATCAGACTCATGGGCTTCATTTTGCACATATCCATCAACAACGAGAACAAATCATAGACCAGGTCACAAGGAGTCTGTTTGGATGAAGACTACTGCTCTGAGCTTGTATTTAAGAGCTGCAGACCCTCACAAGATGCAGTTTTGACAGGCATCTGGAAAGCCCCACCAGTCTCTCTGCTGAGTTACTCTTTACACCACTGCTTTTTCCTTGTTGTATATCAATGCCAGCCAGATCGACACTGAAATTTAAAAAAATTCCCAGTGCCAGGAATCCTGTCTAATACGAAAACCAATCACGTCGTTGTCAAAAGTAACAATGAAAGATGCAGTTGTCAGGAGTGAGAACTGTGGCAGAAAACCCCTCCAGGACAAATGATGCAGTATTGAAGTGCTGTGGAGGTTTAAACTAGTTGGATACAATATTTTGGCAGAGGTGCTGATTAAGTGACCGCATGGCTACTTTCAAGTGAGGAGTTAAAGCATGTGTTGACACATTGCTGTGGACATGCAAGCAAGTCTAGGGGAAGCTCATGGTAGCAGAGTGCACTGTGGCAGTGTTCCAGAAGTTGTGCATCTTGCCTGGGAAATGGTCTGATCCCATTATATCTTGTGCTTGATTAGCTAAATTCCACCTCCTCCTCAGGCAGTTATCATCTGCATGGGAGAAGAGGCATTTAGGAAGCTTACCATTCATTTTACACACCTTGGGATAAATTTGTTGAGCTGACATAAAGGAAAAAAATCGAGATCATTTGTAAACTGAATGTGGATGGTACAGAGGCTGAGGAGAGAATGTGGGCATAGGCCAGCAAACTCTCAAGCAAAACTTTCTTTGAAATAATTGTTCCATGGATATGTGACTAAGTAGAGAAAACTTATGAAAGTAAAGGATTTTCCCAAATCAGGGCCAAATTTGGAAGTTTCTTCCTCCATGGTAATTTAAGACCTAATCCACCTCTGTTGAAAACAGTCTTGACTGGCAGTGAATCGTCTTCTTAAATCTAGTTTTCCCCAGACACACAGAGATGCAGATGCACACACACATAATGGAAAAGCAGAGCGATTCTTGTATACCTCACTAACTGTTTCAATTCCAAGATTTTATTTTGCACAGTAAAATGGTGCCAAAGTTCTCATATTATTTTTTTTTCACTAAAATATACCTCATATTCTGACTCATAATGGATTCACAGTTGAGACTGTAAAATTGCAAGAAACACAAAACTATCCAATCAATTGTTTGTGAAATTGCTTCTATTTTTATATGTATGTGCTGCGCACAATGGTTTAATGTATTAATAAAATAAACTTTTATACATTTTTGGTAGTGTTTTGACTCCAAATCCCTCTTAACATTTGTTTTTTTAAACTCGTTTCAGAGCTGCTGTATTAAATCCCATTCTCCTTTCCTCCCCCCACCCCCTCCCGTTTTTATTCACCTCTGGAACCAGAGGATGCATTGGTACACTTAAAATTGTGGAGAAAAATTCAGAGAATCTGGGAGTTTCTGAGGAGAGAAATAAAAGTGCAATCTGATTAAAGATGAGCTGTCATAGCCACCTGTCTAAACTCTAGTACCTTTTATCTGGTTCTAGTACTGCACTCCTGTCGAAAGTGCTGTGCAGGGTGTAACTGCTCATGTGTGTCTCCTATTTCATTAAATAAGAAAAGCTTTGTTTTTAAACGGGTTTTTCTTCTTTCCTGGGACTGACTTGGGAGAGTAAGCTCCTGCAGCCATGTCTGCAGGCTTTTGCCACACTGTGCCTTCAAGCTGGGTGTTTTGGAAACACTGATACATTTCAATAATTTTGCAAGTTTTTCTCTCCCTTTCTCCACTCCCAAGTTGTCATTTAATCAGTCCTTCGGTTAGCTAAATGGCTATAGACTGCACCCAGGCTGGTGTTAGAAACCAATAGCTGGGAATCACCGAACTGCTTTTAGGTTAAAGTGTGCTGTTTAATCCAGACCAGCACATTGTTGCAGAGCAGACAAGTTTCCAGAGCTCTGATTGCTGGTGGCCCTTCTCAGAAGCATAAGAGCCTCATCAGCATCACTCTGAATGAATGTCACTCTCTGCATTTGTGTTTCGGCTGCCTAAACACCCTGGCTCCCCTTTGCTTCCAAGTCATCATAAATCCTTGCCTGGGATTGCTCTGTGCATGTGCCACATTTCACCTTAGAGAGGACTGTGTTTCACTGATGCGTTAAGCGATGCCCCTGTCTGCCACAGAAATGCCTTGTTTACAACTTTGAAGGCTGAAGTGGGAATGGGTGAAGATAATGCAGTGACTGGAAACAATGCAGTGACTGGAAACAACAGGACAAACCAGCAGCTGATGTAAACTAACCTAGCCTCAGCATATCACAAACAGTCTGTAAAGGAGTTATCTGCAGAGGTTAGGAAACTGGTACATGTGGTCAGCTCACAAGACAGCTCCTCAGACGAAGGGTTGGTGTCTCTCTCCCTGTGTGCCCTTTGAAAAGTGATACTGACTGACACACCTAGACAAGGTGTCTTGGAAAGCGTGGATAGTTCTCACACTCCCTACTTTGTGCCCTCACCTCAGGGGATAACAAATCTTCAAGGAATTTCAGGGACAAGAGATAGTGTCTAAACCCTACACCTCTATGAAGAGCAGAAAAAAATATTTCGCTGAACTTTTCTTGTTTTCTTTACATCATTTTCTGCATCCATCCAGGTCATTTGTAACTTAATGATATACCTGTATCCTACAGGTACATCTGAAACACAAGAATCTTATCCCTCTCCTGATCACTTTGACTTCGGTTCCTGCCTCATCAACTCTCCACTGTCCACCGTGAACAAGCTGTGGGATATTTGTCAGAGAGGGCAAAAGCAATTTATAAGAAAATGTTAGCTGAATGGCTTTAAAAGGCATCTTTGCTAGCTCCCTGCAATAATCCTATTCCTCTAGTCTCTTCTTTCCTCCAAAATCTCTTTGTCTGACCTGTCACTGAAAATATAAGTGCTCCTCCAAAAAAAAATCTCTTCCTGCATCCAGAACAGAGCAGGACTATCCCAGCATGCCCATTCTTTTCCCCCTCCCCCAAATCATGCTGCCCTTACTGTTTCCTGGCCTGAAGCCATTGGCAGAGACCCGTAATCTGTCCACTTACTCAGGCTCTGGCTTCTCTGGTGACCCACCATGAAGCAGCAGGTGCTGTTTTCATTTGCTTGGTAAGCCTGGCTTGTCAAAAGCTCCTGATAGACATGCCAGCCCTGAGCTGCCTGGAGGTTACAGATGAAAATAGGCGGCACCACACCTTTCTGAAGCCAACAAAACTACTCAGCAATGGTAACAAGATAAAAAATAGACAGACACAAAAATAGAGTGTAAATATGTAGGAAAGAGCAGGAAACAATTTTGATTAAAAGAAAGCTAGGGGTCCTGGCAACATCCTGTTCATGGAATCAGAAATATTTAGATGGGAAGGGATTGCTGGGGGGCTTGAATCCAACCTCTAGCTCAGTGCAGGGATAATCTCAAAGCTAAGACAGGTTATATCAAGAAGAAATCCCTCTATCCTCACTTTACAAGAGTCCCTGTGGTAGTCCCATGATTCATTAAACCAGCAATTCAAAAGGCCAATCACAGATAGGTCTCAAAGAGGTCTCCAGTACTGCTCGTGCTTTGCTGTAAGGCAGTCTAAGAGCTGATGGCATCTTCCTGTTGGGCCTTGACATGTGTCACATCTGCCCTGCACACTGAGGAGAAAATGTCATTCCTACTGGAAGTCACTCCTACAAACACATGGCTGCAGAAATCATCTGAAGAGTTCAGTCCCATGAAGGGAAAGGAGAAAAAAAAAGAAGAAGAAAGCCTTTCTGACAACTCACGGATGCAAGGCTACGTCAGTTGTAGGTACACAAGATTTGAGGCAAGATATAGGTACATGAATTATGAGGCTTCAAGCATAAACCCAGAGGGCTTCCAGTGAAAAAGGCAGCAGCAGCGCTGTTCCAAAATCTGAATGTCACCTAATGCCTACGGTACTAGAGAGAGGTAGAAAGAGTGTGACCTCCTGAGGCCAACTACTGCATTTTGGTTTTTATCTGCTGCTGTTATTATTATTGCCCTCTGGTGGCTATTTTGTTGTTTAGCAGCTAGATGACATGACACCAAGCATGGGTGCTGTACCATGGGCCTGGGAAAACTAAGGGAAAAAGGAGGCTCCCACCTCATGGTTTTGATTGGATGTAGGTTTCTGGTCTCCCCATGTGCCAGTATCTGTTGCACTTTTATATGGAAAGGTCACAATTTTAAGTATGAAGCCACAGAACACAGTATTTGGGATTCAGGCATCTCTTTGCTGAGCGGCTTTTCACAACACTGGATTGACCTTGACTAGATGCCAGGTGCCCACCAAAGCTGCTCAATCGCTCTCCCTCCTCAGCAGGACAGGGAAGAGAAAATATAACAAAAGACTCATAGATTGAGATAAGGACAAGGAGAAATCATTCACTAGTAACCATCACGGGCAGAACAGACTCAACTTGGGGATATTAGTTTATTACTAGTCAAAATTGAGAAGGATAATGAGAAATACAAACTAAATCTTGAAATGCACATGCCACACATCCCTTCTTCCTGGGTCTCTACGTCCTTTCTCCCGACAGTACAGGGGAATGGGGAATAGGGTTTGCGGTCTGGTCATCACAGATTGTTTCTGCCCTTCCTTCCTCCTCAGGGAGAGGACTCCTCACACCCTTCCCTTGCTCCAGTGTGAGAACCCTCCCATGGAAGACAGTCCTCCACAAACTTCTCCGATGTGAGTTCTTCCCATGGGCTACAGTTCTTCATTAACTGCTCCAGTGTGGTTCCCTTGCATGGGTTACAGTCCTTCAGAACAGACTGCTCCCGTGTGGTCCCCCCCAGGGTCACAAATCCTGACAGTGAACTGGCTCTAGTGTGGGTTTTTCTCTCCATGGGTTCCCAGGTCCTGCCAGAAGCTTGATCCAGCATAATCTTCCCACAGGGGTCACAATTTCCTTCGAGTATCCATCTGCTCCAGCGTGTGGTCCTCTCCAGGCTGCGAGTGGATCTCTGCTCCTCCGTGGCTTCCGTGGCCCCAAGGACAGGGCCTCACCATGGGCTGCACCACAGGCTGCAGAACCTCTACTCCAGTGCCTGGAGTACCTCTTGTACTCCTTCTGCACTGATTTTGTTGTCTGCAAAGATGTTGCTCGCATTCTCACTCCTCTCTCCTGCTGCAGTGTTCTCCCAGAGGCACTACTACCATCACTGATGGGCTCAACCTTGGCCAGCGGTGGGTCCATCTTGGAGATCACTGGCATCGCTCTGTTGTACATGGGGGAAGATTCTAGCAGCGTCTCACAGAAGTCACCTCTGTAGACCTCCTGCTACCAAAAGCTTGATATGCAGATGCAATACAACTAGGCAGGTAAAACTACTTTGCTTTTACTCAAAATTTTCCAACATTAAGATATGCTAAGATGAGCACAGGCATCAAACACAGTGTCACACAAAATGCCTTAAAGGACATAGACATAGACATGGACCTGTAGGAATGGGTCCAAAGGAGGACCACAAAAATTATCAGAGGACTGAAACACCTTTCAAGACAAGCTTAGGGTGTTGGGATTCAGCCTGGAGAAGAGAAGGCTTCAGGGAACCTGATTGCAGGTTTTTATATGAGGGTGGTGGGACATTGGAAGATGTTGTCCAGAGAGGTAGTAGATGCCTCATATCTGGAAACAGTCAAGGTCAGGTTGGACAGGGCTCTGAGCAATATGATGTAGCTGAAGATATATGTGCTCATTGCAAGGGAGCTGGACTAAATGGTCTTTAAAGGTCTCTTCCCACCAAAACTATTCTATGATCTGTGGTNAAAGAAAATCCAGCACACAGGAGAGGTCAGTCACACTTAGAAGCAGGCACATTGTTAAGAAATTTGCTAAACAGAGATTTACCTCACCACCAAAGTCTAGAGCACCATACAAATGCTATAGCCATTTCTCCATCAAATGCTGAGCCACCACAGTTTTTCTAGAAGAGTAGCAGGTGCTATAATAAAGTTTCATGAAAAAAAAAGGTAGCCAGAGCTTTCCTCAAAGGAAAAAGTAGGCTTTCAATTCAGTAAAAACAAACAAACAAAACCAAAAATCCACACCAACTTTCAAATAAGTTGTTGCTTTCCCTAGAATATGCAAACAGGCACATCAGAAAAGTGATGAATGGAAACATTTGGATTTTCAGTAGTTTTAAACTGGTTTTTTTTTTTTAGATCAAGAAAGCTTATGGCAGAAAACATCCTATTTCCTTTAACAGGTCCTTATTTTCTGAGTTATAGGAAAGTTAAATGTTTAAATGCCAGTTCTGTGAGACANGGAAGATGTTGTCCAGAGAGGTAGTAGATGCCTCATATCTGGAAACAGTCAAGGTCAGGTTGGACAGGGCTCTGAGCAATATGATGTAGCTGAAGATATATGTGCTCATTGCAAGGGAGCTGGACTAAATGGTCTTTAAAGGTCTCTTCCCACCAAAACTATTCTATGATCTGTGGTTCTATGACATGGATCTTTTAAGCCCTCTGCTATTCCCAATAACACTGGCAGTAGGAAATACTGTTTAGCATCATGGAGCACCTTGAGTAGGGAAGCAGCAAACAGCAGCCTTTTCCAAATTATACTGAAGAGAGCAATTTTACAGTATGTTAAGAAATCTCTTTTTCTTCTTGTTATCTCACTGAGCGCATTATTACAGATGGTTCTGGGAGACCATAGCTGATGACAAAGGGCACAGTCTCCAGTTCATTGACTACCAGAGAAGGTCTTTGCAGGAGCAGGAGCCCTGGGGAAGACACCAATGCTCTGACTGCCAGGGGGCAGTATGCCACCTGCAGANACACCAACTTTCAAATAAGTTGTTGCTTTCCCTAGAATATGCAAACAGGCACATCAGAAAAGTGATGAATGGAAACATTTGGATTTTCAGTAGTTTTCAACTGTTTTTTTTTTTTTAGATCAAGAAAGCTTATGGCAGAAAACATCCTATTTCCTTTAACAGGTCCTTATTTTCTGAGTTATAGGAAAGTTAAATGTTTAAATGCCAGTTCTGTGAGACATCTTACTGTTAATACACTTTTCTTTTTTAAAAAAGTTAATCTAGTGGGAAGCAACACACTAATACAGTCTGAGATCAAAGAACTAGCCTGTACATTATGTACATACATGTCACCTGGTGTTTATGTTGCTGTAAGGAAAGTAGAAGGCAGGTTCAGGCTTGCACAGTGTGTTTAACCCAAGCCTCCAGTCCAGTCTCCATGACTTTCTGTGCAGAATCACAGAATATTGAGGGTTGAGAGGCACTTTGAAAGTTCATCTGGTCCAACCTTCCTGCCAGAGCACGACCACCTAGAGTAGGTCACACAGGAATTCGTCCAGGTGGGTTTTGAATGTCTCCAGGGAAGGAGACTCAAGAACGCATTTTGGCAGCCTGTTGCAGACTGGGCAGCCTGGGCAGGATCCCAATGCTGATCCTAGGAGTTGGAGAAGGTGTTGGGGGCAATGTGGGAATCTCATTGGGACCTGAGGTTCTAATTGTCTCCTGGTCCTGATTGTCTCCTGGTCCTTTTTTCCTCATTGAAACTCCATGTTGCATAGAGGAGACCACAGTGGACACATCACAAGGTCTTTGGCAGCCCTAGAAAGCCTGTATTTTAGAAAAGGTCCAGTTTCTCACAGGTCAGGAAAATGTCACACAAGCAAAGGGATTGCTGAGATAAACTCAGCCTTGCAGAAGGCGAGGCCAACAACCTGACCAAAGCTTCTTGCAGGTCTTGTTTAAGCCAGCCTGGATCAAGACAGAGCCACATAAGGACACCAGGCACAGTGTCTCTCCTCATTGTGACCCTGCCTGGCCACAGTAGGGGAGCTGAGGGTGAGCTCAGGCCTTCCCAAGCCCTGATGTGAGCACCATGGAGCTCTGTCCATGCAGAGTCTTAGCCCTACAAGCACCAAGCCCTTCGGCTTTGCCTTAACTGACCCTAATGGGACCTGAGATCTCCTGGATCAAGATACATCATCGTAACTCTGGAAGTGAACATTTTCACCTACAAATTGGCAATACTGAGGTGAAGGTAGCTTGAACTTTCACAACTCTGTACAATCTTTCTGACTCTGAAACTGGAAGAAAAAGACATCTCTGGGAAAAGTTCACACTGGGATTCTGTAATTGGAGAGGCAGCAGCAAACAGTTTACAGGATGATAGACTAGGATCTAAGAGTCCCAGGCTCGATTCTCAGCTCTGCCACAGGATTTCTATGTGACTGTGGACTGTCTGAAATTCTGTCAGAAAACATGGAAGCTTTCTGGACCATCCCTTTTATGCAAAGGACACTGCAAAACAGACAATGTAGAAAACTAAGCCATACGTGCCAGACTGGGACAATTCTAATAAACAAAAAAAGGAAAAGAAAAATACCTCAGCAATGTATTTTCCACATTCTAGTAATAAAAGCTTCCATCTTCTGTATGTTGCCCTTTGTGTAGAGAAACTGCAGCCCCCTCATCTTCTTCAGTCTAGACAAATCCTGCTCCAACAGCCTCTCCTCCTGTGTCCTGCTGCAGTCTGTGTACATCCCCATGACCCTTCTCCAGACTTGCTCTGGCTGCTTAACATCTCTTGTGGTAAGAGTGGAGCTCAAAGCTAGACACAGTGTCAGATGTGGCCTCACAAAAGGGAAATAAATCCTATCTGTTGGTTGTACTTCTGCTAATGCAACACGATATACCATTGGTTTTTTTCAATGGTTGCATTGATAGCCTTTCTTACACTAAGGATTCTCAGAGGGGAAGGAGTGGCAAAGGCAGAGAGGACATAAACTGGGGATTCCCCCTCCAGCCTCTCAAGGGAACTGCCAGACATTCATTTAAGACATTTTTGTGTAAGCACATAACAATGGGATGAGACAGTTGTCTGGATTTTATTAAGTGATTTGCAAACAAATTAAAATGTTGTGAAACAATCCATTCCCACTGTTGCTAAGGAAAGGGAGGATATTCAGCATCTTTGACAGATACTTGCAGGCCATGATCTAAAGGTGTCTCAGATGCTTCAGAGTGCTGGTGATACTAGCTGCTCATAAATATGTTCATAAAAGGAAATAAACAGCCCCAAGTATCTTTTTCATTTTGTGGTTTTTTTTTTTTTTTTTAGTTTTACTTTTGGCATTTACTGAAGGCACTCGGCTCTGTATCAGTTTCAGCAACAGATGACAAAATTAGGTCCCAGGTTTTTAACTACAGGTGACTTTGTTCCTTGTAAAAATCACCCAGCTGCAAGCTCTTGCGCCTCACATTTGGAATCACAAATGACTCAGCAGACACAAAGAAGACATTGGGTTTCCTTGACAGAACGCAAGAGTGAAGGAGGAAGTAAGAGTCTCTTACAGCTGTTGGGTAGATCAGGGAGAGACTGAGGCTAAGACAAGCACTGGGAAATCTCAAGGTTTAGTGTATATAATGCAAATTGGAGTTACAGTTAACTGCAGTGGCCAATCCTGGCTGATGAAAGAGCAGTCACTGGAAAAAAAAAAAACTCCTTAAAGCAAACAACCAAGTATGCAGCCACAAGCAGAGATTTCTTCTTTCTCTCCAGCCAAGCTCTGCATCCAGCTCAGCCCAAAAGTATGTTTGTTTTGGAAGCCATAGTCTGCTGAAAAGTGTTTGGTCAAAATCCAAAGAGCCAATAAGTCCAGATGAGCTTGGATCATGGGATGTTAACATATTATTCAATCCTGGACTACATGCATGCATATTACTGTTGGTTATTTTTTGTTACAGGGTGTGGACCAAAATGCCTTGATTGAAACTGAATTTCCATCCTCTAAATTAACTGTTTACAATTCACAATTTTATTGTGTTCTTGTGATTTCATGGATCAGAGCTCACAGCACTAGAATAGCTCCTCCAAGGACAATGCAACCATACCAGCTTACGTCAAATGAGCAATCGTTAATGACAACGTATAAACCAACAGAGTTGTTTGCAATCGTATTTGTTTCTGGGCTGTCTTGAGAAGAGCATCTGCTTTTCTTCTCAAATATTTCTTACGAGAATTGATCCATCCTGAAGTGACCAGAACCTGTTATTTTTGTGGGTTTACTCTGCTTGTGACCTGGGTCCAGGGTTCGTTGAACCAATTCAAATCTTCCAGTTTATTGAAAAGGCAATAGATGTGCTGAAAAACATAAGGAAGGTAGTTATGATAACTAGCATAGGTGTCACTTAGTGAGATCATCATATTTTTTTATAGTGTTTTAACTAACTCAGTTTCTCAGTGAGGGACAAGACAGCTTACATTTAACACAGGGTCAAAATACAAGCAGTTACTGCAAAGTAGTGGACACACGACAAATCTTTGCCTTGACTCTTGGCAATGCTGCCATACAGCCAGGCCTCCAGATTTCAGGCTGAGCTGGTAAGAACAGCAAGCAGCAAAAGCAACTTATTTGACAATAACTTTGTAATCTTTCCTGATTTGATCCATGGTCCCTTAGTGAAAACGTATCAAGAACTTCTGCGCTTTACTATAACCATGTAGCTAACACTATGTAATATCATTAAGTCCCAGCTACCAATAATATTAGGAAATAAACATAAACCAAATAATTTTCCCAAAATGAAGCAGCCAGACTACTTTTAGACACCTTGCAGTGTATCACAACAGAAGATCAATGTATGAACTGATTTTCTTCTTGATGCTGTATATCTGGATCCTCAGTATTCTTAAGGACCTACAAGCAGGCATATCAGGAGAAAGAATACACTATTTTAGACAAGACACACTGCCTGGGTAGCCAAGTAAGCAGAACTGTGTATGCCAGTGATGGATAAACTGTAGCATAGGGCAGATTTCAGAATCTAGACAGGTAAGCTGCAGTCCTTCTGCACCAGCTCAGCAGAAAACAATATTTTGCAGAGGCAATGACTAAAGCAACAGAAAAATAAGGGAAAAGAAGGGTGCATGTATGGGACATGGATAGGTGCCACAACCTGTAAATCCTCAGCAAACCTATAAGCATTGAGTTGCATATAGTAAAGACAAACTTTCAGATTTAAAAAAAAAAGAAAAAAGACAGGACTTATTTTCTACTCCCCTATAACAATCAGCATGGGACTGTGCATCTTCGTCTGTATAAAATTTCTTACACGTGCTTGAATTCTGCACAATCTCAGTTTATGCTGAGCTGGTCATCAACTGTCTGGAAGGTGTTAGCTTGAATTAATTTCCATTCACTCCCTAGAAGTGGAGACTGAGGGATGAATGAACCAGGGAGCAAAGGGTCTTGAAGTGACACCAGTGTCAAAGAGACATAATCATGTTCAGGCTAGGCAGTTGGCTAAGCCAACCTCTGGAATGTAAGGAAACCCATTAAGGGTTATGGAAAGAATAATAAAGAAGGTA
>WBNH01005454.1:62344-98173 GCA_013401255.1 Urocolius indicus
AAAAAAAAAAAAAAAAAAAGGAAAATATTCAATTGCATTTGTACGTTTTTCTAAAAAAAAAGACAGCAAATCTTTGGGTTTGGAAAACTGAGCAGATTGATAAGAGTCCAAAACTTTAACAAAGATGACAAAACCAAGCTGCCTGTCTTTTTAAAAATAGAACACATTTACCAACCAGTCCTGGCATGACACCAGCCTATTTCAGCTGTGGAAATGGCCAAAGATCAATAGGGCCCAGGTGCAGGATCAGTGTCCCAGCAGCTGATGAACCTGTGCATCCAGGGCACAATGTGTCATTTGAGTTCCTGCTTGCCAGCAGCCTGATGTGCTGAGAAAGCAACACTATTGTGTCTGCAATACACAAAGAAATCCTGTAGCTTCAAATCTACCTGAAAGGCTGTGACAGAAAACCTGGATAAGAGGCAAAGTTTTGTTTCTTTAAATCTGAAATCAAACCAATGCTAGAGAGGTCTATTACTAAAACCTCATCTCTTCTTCAGGAAAAAAGGACATCCGCATTTGTATAATCTCTAAAACTCAGCTGCAAAGCTGTGGAGGTATATTGGTCAGGTTAGACTGCCTAGATATCTCCACTTAGATCCAGATCAAATTTCATTACTGTAAAAATGAAAACTTGAGAGTTGTGGATAGTGTATCGATTTTTTCCTCCCAAAACCAGTTTTGGAAACATCAAATAAGAAAAATATTGCTAAAAAAAAAGGAGGGGGTTTTAAACTTTTGCTTCTGCTTACAAAGCTGTCA
Organism: Urocolius indicus; assembly: GCA_013401255.1. Lineage (NCBI taxonomy): Eukaryota > Metazoa > Chordata > Aves > Coliiformes > Coliidae > Urocolius > Urocolius indicus. The sequence continues at coordinate 63,107 of WBNH01005454.1, forward strand.
TCTGCATCCCTCCTAGCCTCCTGTGTGAGAGCAAACTCATATTGCAGCTGAGAACCCAAATGTTCTTTAAACACTGCAAACAATTTGCCATGCTATCAAACTCCATTTGACATCATCACACTGCAAACTGTCACCAGCCCCTAAAGGTTTTCACAAAGAACAAGGAGTAGAGGTAGCTATAAAGCTAAGTTCTCTGCTTTCTATGTTTTAAATGTGCAGGAGAAAATAAAAATTTCTTTGACCTGTTTGATAGCAACACTATTTCAGTAACATTTGGCTATGTAATTTTTGATTCAATACAGCAGCCATAATCAAACATCAAACTTGACAACAGCATCAAGAAATTTAAGTTCCTTTCAACCCTGAGCACCCAAATGCTTCAAGACTGAAAAATGGCACAGGAAATTAAGTGCTCCTGAAGGATACGTTTCTATTTACAGTGACTGTGTTTCCAATACTAAAAAGAACTGAACAAAAGTGGAGGATAACAGAGCCACTGCAGGCAAAGTGTTTCACAGCTGAACATCAGCCTTTAAACTAGACTCCAAGAGGACTCTTTCAGAGGCTGCTTTTTATCATTTTGCTTCCTTTCCCTGCACATGAAAGAGAAGATATTATAGATCTATAACTCTTTAAACACAAATCAAATAAAAACAAAACAACAAACAAACAAGCAAAAAATAACATCTTAATTCTTTGCCTATCCAAAGTTATTGGGAGCTGTGCCCTAACCTGCAGCAAACCAACTGGACAAAACCCACCCAGCACACCTCTAACATCCTTCTCACCTCAGATACAACAGGTTAAAGAGCATTTGGTTATACTGCATTAAGAAATACAGGAAACAATGGAGATGTATCTAGGAAAGAAAGAAAGAAGAGTTGTGCAGTGAAACATGGGATGACAAGTGCTGTGAGTTCTTACTGTTAGGCATGTGCATTTTGTTTCATAGAGGGTGGACTGAAGTGAATTAAGGTGTTCAGCTTGGATCTGAGCAGCAAGAGCAAGAATCTAAGGGTGCTCAGAGAAAGCATGCTGAGATCTCCATGTGAGAGCTTAGAGGTACTTGTGATGTCTAGTTTTTAGGAGAAAAAACACCTGAGACTTGATACAAGTATGCATGTAGGAGCAGAGTGAACTTGACACTCTTTCACTCCTATGGTACCTTAGATGAAACTACAAGTTGCACACCAAGAGGTGAAATTATGTGCTTTTCAAGTTGTGTATATATATATATATATATATATATATATATACACATATTTTAAGTCACAGATTATCAGGAGAATCTGATACCACGAGACACTGGGAAAGGGCAATGAATATAACCAGCTGCATCACTCAAGCAGATTAGCTCAGAGTTTGCTCATTTGCAAAGAGTGACAGCTACCACAGTCAAACATGAAAAAAGTCTGTCTTCATGCCCTCTCCCTTTCTTGATATACCAGCTCACACCTGTACCTCCTACCTTGACCACTTGTCCCCCACTTACTCCTATGCTAAGACCCACCCACCTTCCCCACCAGCTTTTCTCACCAAACCTAGGGTTTGCCTCACCCTAGGCAAGGATGTCCTCTCATCTACCCACCACCAAGCATACTAGATGGTCTCTGGGGCTGGCTGTGTCCAAGCGCTGACCTGAACTGCAGGAGAAGCAGGACCTCACGTGTGGAAAGGGCTTCTCGTCCCCAGAGGAATGGATGCCACAGCTTGGGAGATTTCAATAAAGTAGAAGCATCTCTTTGGAAATGGGGGATACCAGCAGCTCTCATGACATATTTTAATCATTCTCTGTTCCACTATACCTAAGAAAATTCAGAGCCCTTAAAATGACAGAAACACTCTCTGTTCAGAAAACACAACCTTTTAGGGACTGGTTCTGCTTTGACTGGGAGCTCTGCCAAGGATTTCAGCTGGAGGAGGAATGAGGCCCTTCATTTCAGTTAGTTAGAGCAAAACAACACAAACAGCATCATAAATGCCCATCTGGGACATTTACAGGCAGGAAATTCTGTTTTCTACCTCCTCTTCAGAATACAGTGAAATATTGGGATTTTCTCTTTCTGCCTGTCTTTGTTGCAGTAAATTTTGAAAGCTCACAGTCTCTAAAGCCAGCAGCAAAAAGTTGACCCTCCTTTTGGACTTGCAAACAGGAGCTGAAAGCTTATGCCAGTCTTCTGCCTGACTGGAAAGAAAGGTACCTAGAAGAAAAGACAGGCATTTCTCAGGAAGACCATACATCCCTCATCCTGTAGAGAAAAGCATCAAGGAAGCTACTCTAGCAATATCACTATCTGAGCTGCCTGTGCACTTCTGGAATTGGAAATTGAAATTTGGAAAATTCAAAATGTCTTCTACATAGAGCAAGGGTGAAAGGGGGAAAAAATAGATGACCCAGAACACATCTGGCAAACACATTGCAGAAACTGTTGGGACATGCTGCGGTCCCAGACCCAGTGGGCTGTGCTTACCTCATTTGTTTCACGTAGGTGAACCTAGCCAGGATGTTTTCTTTAGTCGTGGGCAGTGTGACAAGAATGGGACATCCAAAAAAGGTCACTCAGGATGTGTTTAACAACACCGGGTAAAGTCTGTGGCAAAAGCTCATGCACACACATACACACAGAGCATCCACTGCACATATCGTTGACTTAGTGCGTCATTATTCCTAGAATAACTTCTGGAGAGGCACTCCACCCTTGTATTTCCAACTCTGAAGATGTGATTGTCCCTGAGCCAGTTATTACAGAGATTGTAAGGGAGGGGAGGCAGAGGGAAAAGACCCTGATTTCTCTGATCTGTTTGAAGAGATGCAACGTAAGGAAAATTGCTAAAGACAGAGGTAGTTTCAAATCTGTCAACTCAAATTCCCTTGCGATCTTTGAAACAGCAAGAGGGTAAGAGGCTTCCTGAGACCATTCCAACTACCCAGATAGCACAGAGTTCTGCAAAAGGACAAGCCGCACACCTGTTTAAATATAAGTCAATATGTTTTATTAAGCAACAGTGCTTCAGGTGCTCCTACGTGATGAAAGGTAGCCCACTACTGTGAGGGAACGTGCATTTTCACTCATAGGCGAATCCTGGAAGGCAATCCCATTATACTGAGTGGGAAACTCCTTTTTTGTTTTTTTCGCCTGCAAATTTTTGATGGTGCATAAAGCATTTTCCAGGGATGTACAAAAGATAATCACTTAGTAGTACTAATTACTTAGGTAGTAACAAATTACTAAAGTAATAAGTCAAATTTGTTGTAAAAAAGCCTCTTTTTTTCACTTTTAAGTCCTCTGCAGTTGACCAAGGTGATAAGCAATAAGAGAAAGGAGTTGCTTTGCTAGCAGTGGGAAAAGGGATGACATAAAGTTGTTGAAATCAGGGTTTTACAGCTTTGAAATTGTAAGTTTTGATAAATAGCCTAAGGCTGGAACTCAAAGCAGTTAAAATGGGGGAAGATGGATCTCAGGCTGATCCAATGACCCTAACTCAGTTCCTTCTGTGCACAGTTTTGGAGATAATTTGCAGTTAAATCATCATATTTAAATAAATTGCAAAACTTTCCACTGTACATTTGCTTCACTCTGAACGGAGAGTTATGATGTTCATTTAGAGATATTCAGTGTTTTGTGTCCCATTTCCTGTGTATCCTGGGCTACCTCTCCTAGCACAACCCAAACCAGCAAGGCATAAGCATCATAAAGGTTACAGCTGAGGCACCAGTGAGTGCCCAGCTGAGTGCCCAGACTAACCACATCTGTGCTGCCTCCAAGGCAAGGAGCAGGGAGACAGCAGTAGCAGGCCTAGGATGATGCATGGAAAATAGAGGGAAGGGAATATGACCTGCTAAGGTGCAGACCACCAGTTATTCTCTCAGATAAATTTCAGCCTCCAAGCTGGGACCTGTCTTATCCATTTTTTCCTTCCAAACCTGCTCTGAAGCAGGAATTTCCTTGCTTTGCCTCATTGGTTCCTGATACCCACCATGGGTGGTACTTCTGCAGGATGCTTCCAAGAAAAGCCTTGTGCCACTGTAGCACCTAGCACTATCTGTGTGGCATCCCTGCAATGGGAAGTAGAAAACGTGGCAATGTGGCCATCCTGACCCTAGAAACATCCATGTTCCGTCTTGAGACATAGATCACATCTGCCCTTTTCCACCAGCATGTCTCAGGCTACACAAGTGCTCACACTGCTGTTTTCACAGCATCCACTTCCCCTCCTACTTGTTTGAAAATGTAGGCTCCTCATAGGAGGGACTAACCTATTTTCAATGTTGGAACAAAATTTAACACTACTTATTCATTTGGACTAAGGTGGCAGTTAAAGAAACCCAGCAGGTCGAGTTTTCTGAAATGCTTTCAGTCTTCAAATTCTGATCTTTTTTTTTTTTTTTCTGTTAAAACAAGTGAAATCTGTAAGACTTTGAAATTAAATCTTTACTGAGAACTGGGAAAAGCTGTCTCCATTCCTCAAATGTCTCAGAACAACCTAGAGAGCTAAAAGAGCAACTTCGACTTATGTGGTAGAAGTTGCAGAAATATTGTTAATACTGATGCAACTGTGTAATGATACAGGATAAGAAAAGCTGTCATCACTTCCAATAGGCTAACGGATATGGATGAAGAGGCAAAGAAGTTTTCATACACCTGGTTACCTCATCAACAGCTGAATGGGTGGGAGTAAGCAAAGGAAGGAATAAATGCAACAGCCTGAAATAAAAACAGAAACAGACTCAAAGAACTCATGTGTAGTGGGCATTTATAGGTTTAAAACAAATAAAACTAGCCTATGAAAAGACAAGATGTGTATTATCATCCTCACAAGCACAGAATGAAATAAATTTGCTTTAGCAGCTTAAAGGGAGCTCAACAAAGACTAGAGTTTTGCTGAGCCTAGAGGAAACCTTTGAAAATGTCAAACAATTTAAACATATGGAAGTAGTCCTTACTTCTTTGACATACAAAAAAAACCCCAGCTATTCACAACTGGCATGTGCTAAAATGAGATTAGAATAATTTTTTCAAACGTCTGAGGACTGTTTCTCTGCAGCTAAGACACGGGAGACATATCAGATCAGTGCAAGCAGAGAAAAAAATCACCATGACTAGGAAATATCAAACCAGAAAAACTGCACTCACAAAGGAATTGCAAAAAAATTCTGAGAGGAAACAGTATTCTACAAGTGCGTCTCGCAGAAAGTTCCACAGTTGCTTCTGAGGTGTACATAGACACATCTCCATGGATGGTCTAATGAAAGAAAGAGTAACAAAAAAACCCCACGTCAAACATATTTTTTTAATACCAGAGTAAAAAATATGGGTGGGTAATTTCAATGATAAATAGATGCATGAATTTTAAAAAGACAAGAAAAAATAACTGTCTTTTCCTTGCTAGCTACCTTCTAAATTAAAGAAGAGCATTTCAGATGTTAGAACCAGTAAAACATCTGTAGCCTAGATTGCCTCTCAGTGAAGACAACTTTGTCAGTCTACTCATTTTAAGATTTGACCCTTATACACTTTGGCTAAAAAAATGCTGTCATTTACACAGGTGTGTATACACTGATGCAAGTCTCTGGATTTACACAGGTGCGACGGAAGAATTTGGCAGAGTTTTGCTGATTTTAAACAATTGAAAAAAAAAAAAAAGACAAACCCCAAAACAGATCAACTTTCGAAGTTGATTGCAGTTGTCCCAATCCATAATATGTGTGGTGGTGTTGGCAGTGCTCCACAGCTTGTTAATGAAGACAACAGTTTTGCATACTGTATCCAGCTAGACACTGTAACTGAACCTAAGACTGCCACAAGTAAAATCCACAGGATTCTTCAAAAAAGATCCCCCACATTGATTTCTTCTTTGGTACTTTTTTCAGTTCTGTGTTAATCTTTTTAAATAAACTTTAACACAGTGTTGTTTTCCAAGCTCTTATTCCTATCATCATTTTTTTACTCATACACACAGTGTCTCTTTAACACAGTGTTTCTATACAATAAATGGAAGCATATTCTTTTAAATCAGAAAATTTGTGTGTAAAGATGCAAAATGTTGGCAGGACAACTGAAAAGAAGATGTTGTATCCTGGAACATTTTTTAACATTGTTGTCCATTTATTACTTTTCTGCTTGGTCATGTCCCTTTGTAATTTTTCCAAGCTTGCCTGATATACTTGAAGTATTAAAAACATGCCAATATATGCAATTTCAGATTTGGTTCAGGTCCTACATCTACTGGCCACGCTAATCCACATGACTCTGTAAAACACTGCCAGCCAAATGGCAAATGCAGAACACAAACATGCAGTTTTAGGTCTTTTACAGGTAATTTTCAACTGTTTTGTCATCTTTAAATTACTTGAGTGATTCACAATAAATAAAAATAAAAGGAAATAAAAAGGAGAGCTTACTTAAAGTGGCTTGTGCTCATACTATGTTTCCTTTGCTTAAGCAGAGCATCACAAATATCAGCCTAACAAGCTTACTGACAAACTTAAACTATACTGAAGGGGAAATCAGAAATTAGGCCCAGGACAACCTAATTTCAGCTTTTGATAGACTTTTTTTTTTTTTTTTATAATTAACAGTATTTTATGTTTCCGCTGAATCAGAATGATTTCCTCACTGAAAAGGAAGATGGGAATCTGAATAAACAGATTCAGGTCTGAAAGTTCATTCCCTTCAGTAAAGTGCAGTGAATTGCTCTTCCTGGACCTAACGATAGGGGCGTGGGAAGCTTTCAGATGTCACAGGGTTGTAGATAACATTTGAACATATGATTAGCTTTTGTGAGCTGTCTTTAGAAACCTTACATTTCGTCCCCCCGCCCGCACCTTAGCCAGAGATCCTTCCCTTGAGGTTTCAGGACACTTAAAATGTTGCTTTGGCAAAAATCAAGGATGTGGAGAAGTTTTTCCTGTGTGATGTCACTTTGCTGCCCTTTATAAACCTCTGCAGAAAAGAAGGGAACCTATCTGAGGATTCACGCTCCAGCCACAGACGACCAAGGGCAAGTGAGGAACTCGGAGACACATCAAGTTGCAGATACCAGCCAACAGCTCAGAAGGACGAGCCATGCCACAGAGCACTCCCTACAGCTGCCTGGGGTACATGCTGTTGGTACTCTGCAGCCTGAGGGCTAATCTCGCCTTTCCCAACTCCTCTCCACTGCTGAATCCCAGCTGGGGGAATGGAGATCACCTGATGCACCTCTACACAGACACAGAGAGGAACAGCTTCCATCTCCAAATCAACGCTGATGGCTACATTGATGGTGCTCCTCACCAAACCATTTACAGTAAGTAGCTTGCTATGCACTCCCAGTCTTCATGGGAGCAGAGGATGGACTTTTGTTTTCTCTCTACCTATAGAAAATCCCCTCCTCTACTTAGGCAGGCAGATAGAGGAGAATAGCTATGGGATGGAAAATATACATCATTATAATATTCCTTTTATTTAACAAGCAAATTGCTCCAAAGAAATCTAGTAGGTGGGGAATTCCATTCTTTGTCTAAGATTATTACAGGTTCCTGTAGTAATATGTATGAAAAAACTACCTGAATTCTCCTTCACTTCATGATTTTACCCACAGCTTCTTGCGAAGTTCCTGTTTGAGGTTTGGTGATGATGTTCCCTCAGAGAGCTATTTTCTATTGCAGTGACAGTATTACCAAAACAACTGCACTGAGGGAACTCATCACAAGAGTGGAGGAAAACTGACAGCATCATAAAATCCTCATTTTGGGGAAGAGACCTGATAGCTACTAATAGTAACTCTAATGTGTGTATAGCAAAGGTCAATTAAGGAAACTACAAAAGGCTAGACTGTCATAAAAGAAGTGTTAAGCTTTTGGGGTTCATAAGAAGTTACTATAATCTGCTGTAACTAAAAAGCCTTCAAGTTGTCTCATCATAGTTTATTTTCATGGAAAACTAAGGTATTCTTTGTCCTTTGCTGAGTACCTGATCCAAACACTGTAGTTAGTAGAAAAGCAGGGTTTTTTTAAGACATGAGTTTCTTGGCATTTCAAAAATACTTCTCTTCTAGTAGTACTCAAATCACAAGTAACTAGGCATCCTAAGGTCACAATTATTATTGCTACATAGCACCTTCTTCATACACTCAGTTAACAACGTAAGCATACGTAATGATGGTTTTATGTAAGTATATAAGGAGCAAAGGATGTATTTGAAACTTAGTTTAATCAAGAAGAAAAAGGATGAAGTGATGCTGTTGTTTGTTTGTTTTAGGATTTACTACTGAAACACTCGCAGGAACACTTACACTGTTGTCTTGTTATTCTTGCTGCATATTTAAAGGTTCTATAAAACTCATTTTCGGTGTGTTGGCCAAGAACCACTGTGATGTTTACAGAATAACAGACAACAAAATATCATGTTTTCCTCATATCTACCATGAAGCAAATACACCAGTATTTGGAATGGTGAAGCAGAAAGAGTGGAAATTAGACAATGAAAAGGGTCATGAAAATGAAGGTGATTGAACTTCTGCCAGATCAACACAGTACCACTGAGATGTCAGATGGATGAGAAGTGCAAACTTCTGCAACTGCACAGGCTGAATGCATACAGCTCTCCTGGATGGAACTTGATGGTTAAAGGAGGCACTGAGTCAAACATAAGTCACTCTCTTTAGAGGCAGGCAAGCCACCTACTGTGGTCAGCAGATCAAGGAAAGTTGTTATTCCCACTTCACTAGGCAGCAGTGAAACTCCTCCAAATCCCATAGTGCTCCAAGGAGAACTATGACAAACACAGTTCAAGATGGATGTAGAGAAACTGAAGCTGGTCTAACAATGGTTAGCAAGGGCTTTGAGCATGGTCTATTGGGAAAGTTTGAGGGAACTGGGCTGCTTTGGTAAAGCAAAAAAATGGATATTAAAGACAATCTAACATCACAGGATCATCACAAAGATGAGGAAAGTGAATTCTCCTTTGGTAGTGGCTGATGACCAGACTGTGGTTTGGAACTTCAGAGGGGATGTTAGGGAAAAAAAAAAGTTGTCTTTGGGAGGCTAGAGCAGCACTGAAGCAGGGCACCTGGAGAAGTGGTGGCATCTCCATCCTGGGAGCTTTCCACAACACAGAGAAAGTCACAGCTAATTTGATATAAGATGGACAATAGTCCCATGTCACAGGAGAGGCTGGTTCATACCCGTAGAGGACACTTCCAGCCAGAGCACCTATTGATCTATAAAGCAACAGCGCAGCGTCAAACCAAGTCCTGGATTTGAAATCTTTGTTTTTCTAAACAGGTGCCCTGCTGATCAAGTCCAAGGGTGCTGGCTCAGTAATAATCACAGGTGTGAAGAGTGGATGCTACCTATGCATGGACAGGAGAGGAAACATTTTTGGTTCGGTAAGTGACATTTACTAAGACTCAAGACTGAAAGGCAGGTGCAGTCTGCTACTGTGGTGCCTACTAGTTCCTTAGCTAGTGCAAATCTGTATAGCTACAGTGGGAGCATACAGGTTAAACAGAGCTGAGGACTGGCCACTTGGGTTAAACTTTGTTCTCTTCTTTGACTGTATTGGGCTGTAAAGCTGCCAAAAATCATCTGAGTTCCTGCTTGGGTAAATGAGGGTAGAATGTGATCCAGTGACAGACCAGTCTGAATTCCCTCTGTAGCACAGAGCCATGGATTGGCAGCAGCTCAGACAACACATCCCTCTGAAACAAAACACTGTTATCATTATAATACCTTTGCTGAAAACATGGGCGTGCATCTCAGATCTACCTTTGACTAAGCCTGAGTTGTCTGAATTACAGAACTGGCAGATCTTCTTTCCATCTTTAATCAGCTCTTGTCATTCACCAAATCTCTCTGCTCACAGGTGTCATTTTTTTTCTCCCCTAAGCATTACTTCAGTCAAGAGGACTGTGTGTTCAACCACAGGACACTGGAAAATGGATATGATGTGTACCAATCTCCTAAACACAACTTCCTGGTTAGCTTAGGCAGAGTTAAACAAGCTTTCTTCCCTGGTATGAATCCACCACCATACTCTCAGTTTTTGTCCAGGAGAAATGAAATCCCTCTGTTTCGATTCAACACGCCTGAGCCTCACAGGCACACTAGAAGCGCAGATATTGATCCAATGGATCCTCACCAAATCCTGGTCCCGCAGAGAAAGATCTCCACGTTCAGATCTTCATTGCATCAGCAAGCAGACTTTTCCCACATGCCCAGAGAGCCCATGAGAATAAACCAGAACGACGTGGTCAACCCAGATGACCCACATGCTATGATGGATGCCAGGAGGTACCCAAGCCCTCGCTTTTATAGTACAGGATAACTGCAGCCCCATCATTTGCAAATTGAAGTCATGGGCAAGTATGATAGGCAAAAGGCGCTGTCTAGCACACTCAGCCTGAAAGTAAAAAATGGCTGTTAGAAGCCTGAAAGAGACTAGGAGGGGGAAGGGAAGAGTGTGTGTGTGGAAATCTTTGATTTCAAATTTAGTACTTACAGGTGACAGTTTACTGAAAAAACAAGTTGGATATTTTTCCAGTTAGTGCTCTGTTTTACTGGAAAGAAGATTAATTTTTGGCAATAATACAAACCAGACACTTTAGGGTCTAAATCACCTTAAGTATGCATCAGTGAAAAAAAAATCATTTGAATGAAACAAGAAACTGATATTACGTTACTGGGAACTGGGAAGAGAGCTGGAACATCTGAGATTACAACAGATACAGAGTATCGTCTTACTAGTACCATCCTGGCTATACAAGCGCAGCAATACAACCAACATATGGTGTGTTTTGTTATTATATAAAAAAACCTGTATATGTTTTTAGCTGTTGATTTGGAACTTCAGTGTCTTTTCGTGCCCATACAAGTAAAAAAGTGCCCACTCTTTTGTCAGAGGAGAAGCATGCGTGTAAAACCGGAGTAACTGATAGGATAACAGGAAAGGATCAAATGGTCTTGTGCGGAAAAAGTAGTTTCTGACACTTACTGAATGTAAACCGAGGTGCGAGGAAAAAACAAAAAGAGGAGAGTCTCACTGTCTCTCAAGTGCTTCTCTATTACACTTTTTATATTTACTGAATTCTAGCATCACAATGTGTAAATGTAAAGCAGAGACATTAGTTTTGGATATTTATTCCCAGAATGAATCATAGAATCATTTTGGTTGGAAAAGACTTTTAAGAACATTGACTCCAACCACTAACTTAACATTGCCAAGATCACCATAAAACCAAGTCCCTCAGCACCTCATAATTTGTCTCATTTGTTGGTTTCATCCTCTAAATTGATTGTGGGTTTGATTAGTTTCAAAAAGAAAGGAATTATTCTAACAGATTTAGGAGAACTGCAGGGTGGGCAGATAGTTGTGTATTTTCTTTTTTATCCAAAATACAGCGAGACTTTTTACCTTGCTGTCTATACAGTGGAAAGGTGTGACTTATATGTTCTAGTTTAAAAATTTTACTTGATTTCTATACGATTCTTGGCTTTTACTCCTTGAGAACTCTGGATTGCTATTATATGTGCAAAGTTTTCACTGTGCATAAATTGTTGTAAGCTCCACAGAGCTCTCTAGGACTCCAAGACAACGGACTTCTGAATCATGAAAAGTTCAGTCTCAATCCATATCAAACGCTGATGAGAAACGTCGGTAAAGTGAAATCTCTATACTGTGTCTATAGTTACACATGAGAACAAAGTAAGAAGGCTTGCTCACTGCATCAGTAGCCAGGGGATTTAGTCCATAAGCTAAGAGTGAATGCACAGTGGATTTTGTGTCAAATAAAAGCCCCATATTTGCCACTATAGAGAACTGGTTTGACATGTCGAAAGAATTAGTTCTTCAAAGGAGATGCTGGCAATCACCAGTTCATAAGAAAGCATTACTTATTTATATTGCAATATTTATTTATTTATTTGGGTGGGTCTTAAGTCCCCCAGAATATTTATAAATATTTATAACAATGTATTATAGACACTGTTTCTTTTTATAAAATTATTAATAAACTTTTCCTTCTCTCCAAATGGTGGATTCTGTGTTATCTGTTCAAGCTCCCCATTCCAGAAGGATTTGAGTGAACAAACAGTACTAGCCTTGTCTAGAAATTCTTGTGTCCTGCTATCCCCTGTGATTTTCAGCCTCACAGATTGCAGCTTTTTGAGTGATTTGTGCATTTACGTGAAAGATGTTCTGGGAAAGATGATGAGAAAAACAAAGACTTTGTAGGCCTAGACTGACTATGAAGGAGTTGTCACTTTCACTGAGAAACTCCTTCTGCAACTCAACAGCAATAGAATACCACCCATCTAAAAGTTCAGTCCTGCTAGGATATATTTGTGATCTTGGCTCCAAGATTCTTGGGTAAAAGATACTTGCCAAATTACCATTATTACTCACTTGTTGCTGCTCATAAAAAATTTCTAACTCCATCCCTAGGGCGATGCTAAGGCTGTTTTGCAGCAGGCAGGTCACAGATTGAATAAATTGCAGATACTATCCTCATAATTTTTTCCTACAACAGTTACCAGACCCAACAAGACACAGCAGAGAGTTGCAAAATGGCAAGTGCCCACAGGTCTGACAAATTGTCTCCTTGCAGTTTTCTCCTCACAGCAGATAAAGAGTTTTGTCATAATTCGCATCTGCTACACTGCCACTACCAAGAGAAGCATTGTATTACCAACAGGTACCACAATACTGTTGCACTTTGTGGGCAAGAGGACAGTGGTCTTCAGTGGGAGGGTTCTCAGGTCAGTGAGAAACTCCTCTCTTTTCCAAGATCCTTTTCTCCTTCCATTGACAAAGTTTAGGTCCGTAGACTTCAAAGGGGGCAGAGGCACAGCAGGAATGTGCCATAGAAGTAAAGCACAGGAAAATATTAATAGATGCCAAGCTATCATTAAAAAAAAACGCCAGCTGGTATCATTAAGCCTCCTACACACTTGAAATCTCAATATTGCCTGGAGACTCATTCACTGAGTCCCAAGCTGTGCACAGCTCTGCATGCTGCAGAGCAACTGTGACCCCAGAAACCATCTCTGCCACCTCTCTCTCTTTCCAAGAGCAAGACAAACATGAAGGTTTGTTTGGTTGTCGTCTCTCCCTGTCCAGGAAGCTTGCTCTGTTGTGAACTAAAATGGTAACTGGATCATAAAGCAGGGAAAAAAATGCTGAGAAAGTGGCAAGATCAAAAGATTGTCATTTTATGGATTATGAGGTGTTATGGAAAATAATTTCTGAGATAATTTTCTCCATGGAGTAACCCAAATGAAAGACCAAGCATCTGCATGGTACCTTAGCATGGTATTGAATGTGACAACACGGATCACAACCAATGAAATCCAGGCTGGTAGCTCCAGGTGTATTTCTAAAAGAAGAAATTTTCTAAAAAAAATCTCTCCATCTCTCCAGGCTAAACCCCTTCCAGGAAATGCAGATGAAAAGTGAAGCAGCTCTTTTTCTAGAAGGATCTGTAAATGGTGACATTAAAGAACAGTACTTGAACAGCAGTGTGAATGGACATTTTTGAAGGACATCTCAGAAGGTTTAACTGGGCCCTGTTTATCTATTTACTAAATACAGAAAGCCTTATAATCTAATTCTTTAAGCCCACATTGCTACAAAGATCCAGGCGAAAGATGGGCTGCATGTAGATCAGCCCATGTATATATATATCTGCAACATTTTTTTTTTAAAGACATTTCTCAGTTTTTGTTTTTGAGCTAAAACCAAATTAAAGAACCAGCAGAATTAGGTGCATTGGCCTTTTTTATGAGTACCATGTGCCTGCAAAGTGAGGGGAGCAAAATAACTGCCAAAAGTGCATTTCTAATGACTGAGAGCAAAGTGACCCATCTGTTGTTTCATCCTCGAATCTTTTGCCTGGGTAAGGTTTTGGAATAACATTAGCTCGATGCCTTCTAACTTCTCCCTAGAGATCCTCACATTGCCTTTGTCTAGTGCTCCCTTCCTCCTTCAGCAAAGCTACTGAAGATGCAAGGATAAGGGGCAGAGGGGACAGAGATGACACCATGGCTATTCTTTCTATTGCTAGAGTACATCTCATTGCAAAATGTGTAACTTTACAAACTTCTCTTCAGTAACAATCCTGTAATCCTCTTCTGCAATGGTACCAGATAGTAGTGGTGCCCAAAGCCCAGGACAAAAAGACTTTGTGATGTGCCTATCAGCACCCAAGATTTCCTGTGGCATGGGCTAGGCTGTGAGTAGACTTGCCAACACAAGCTCAAAGGTTTATAGTGCTAAAGGTGTTAACGGGGAAACATTACCTTTTAGCACAAGTCACACCTGCCAAACATGACACAGGCTCATGCAACTGCTGGTTTCACACTCCTGTCTGCTGTGCAGGCTGCTGCCAGGCTCTCTTCATCACCCAGTATCCTGTCTTCCCCTACCCTTGTCTTCATCCTTTAGCTTGATTTAACAGGGATTCATCCTCTTTTCATATTTCTTATCTGATCCTGTGTTTTTTAGAAAATCACAGACCATCAGAGAAAGTCCATGGATGCGAGAGAAAGGGGTTCAGATGGAGGATTTATGCTGGAGTTGAAAGACAACAAACATTTCTGCCCTCAAATGCCCCTGCTTTTCACAGGGATGGATGAAGTTTTATTTTTATGTCATGTATGCTTGCAAAAGGGGCATGAAAAAAGAGTAAGGTGCTTGTCACACACAGATTTCAGACAATAACATGAGATGAAGATTATGAGGCATATTTGGCTATTCAAAGTAATAAGAGAACCTCTAAGTTTTTTTTACCTGGAGTTGTCAGTTTAACAGGACAGGGTATGAAGGGTCCAGACTTCTGTTCCTGAGAGTGCCTAGTACTAGGCAACTGAAAGGAAAGTCCCCATAAGGATAATGTAGCACCTGTTTTATTCCTGAGTCTTGTGCCACAGTTTTAGATCGCAAACATGATGATTCACAAATCTTCCAGCACTCTCCCACTTCCTTTCCATTGTTATTCTTTTAATCCTGTAAATCTTCATTAGCCTACCATGTACCCCATTCTACTTTGCATCCTGTTACTTGCCTAATCTAGATAGTATCTTACAGAAATCCAAGCATTTTCCCCAGAAACAGCCTACTAGGCTTTGCTGAAGCACACTGCAGACAGTGGGTTGACTAAGACCACAAACCCCGCTCAAGAACTATGAGCAAATCCTCATCCCCAACAATTCCTCTACAGGGGGATTGGACTAGATGATCTCTAAAGGTCCCTTCCAACCCTACCATTCTATGATTCTATGATATTAGAACAATGTCTGGTATATACGACAGGAGTATATTTGCTGAGGCTTAGGCACAATCCTAGACATAGCCCAAATGTTTTCAGAAGGGAGAACTCATTTTAAGACTCCCAAAGTAGTGAGATTGACAAATTAACTAAATTTAATCCACATTTCTGTGATTTTTTTGTGTGTGTTTTACTGAACTTGAAATCCTTCCTGCAAAGTGTATCTTGACTTCTTCAGCCCTATGCTGACCACTTAAATGAGATGTAGGACTTTTACCATTCACCTGCATAAGGGCGAAATTCATTCCTTTCTGTTGGCTTTCAGAGTAAGCAACATGCTTAGGAAGGCACATTTTAGGAACAACACCTCTCCTAAGTGAAATATTACCTACTTACTCCCCTCAGAATTAACCATATGTTAAACATCAACTCCTGGATCTATTGGCAAGAGGAAACCTTTTACAAAATGCTGTTGGTGCTTATCTGAATAACTCAAGGGTTTTATTTAACTCAAATAATTGTTTCCCATTTTCAAGGTAGTTACATTTCCCAGTTCCTCCTCAAAAATGGCAAGAATTACACATAGTGTTGCAGATGAGACCACAACAGTGCTTGTACAACGACATTAATGACACCTTACCTTGACCAGGGACACCTTTCAGGATCAAGTTTGTTCTTCTAAATGAAACACCATCACAACTACACATAGTAAATCTGAGATTAATATTACCTCAGGTTATTCTCCCCACCTCCCCATTGTTTTCAACAAATATCTTCCAGCTTGTGGAGAACATTTTTGTCATGGGTGCCTGAACTTACAGTCCATACCAAGTGGTTTCATGCCATGTATTTAATTTCAATGCTTTAATTCATAATTTCTTTTCCTGCATGATATTCTGACCCATGTAGTTATTATTTATGCTTCCTCACTAACATTTTCATGTTCCTATATATTTATTAAAAGTCAGTACAAAAAAATTGCCCCCTGAGGAGCTCCAACTCAGTGCTTGACCTTGGACATTACTGCTTACTCATATGCCCACAGATTGCTTGCATACCTACTTACCACTTTTTTTTTTTCCTAGTAACATTTATCTTTTCCAGTTGAGCTGATGATTTCCATTGTGGCATTGGGTCAAGTGTTCAATCAAAATTCATATAGATCATATTCCATCATTTTTCCCTTGCCCAGACACCAGTTACTTCATCAATGAACTCTCAGGTGAGTCTAGTGTGAACTACTTAAGGTAAAAACTCGAGTAATCATATTCAAGGTTTCATTTACCTCTCTTGTCTGTAATTACATTCTCCTTCAGAATTTGCTCTACAGTCCTAAATGTTATTAAAGTCAGCCTAACAGTTCTGTAAGATTACTTTGTCCTCTGTTCTCGAATAAAAAGAATATTTTATTTCCTATTCTCTAGTCACACGCCCATCTTGACAGATCTATTTAAAATACTTGCTTACGGATGTATAATTTTAGATGTGCTTTCAGAATTCTGGGATAAAGATTAGTCATTTCCCCTGACAGAAGCATATTAAATTCCTTAATTCTTGGCTTTAAATGTGGTATTTTCCCTATCCTCATTCCCATTATCTGTTCTCTTTTACCCTTGTTTTCAATACTGCTGTTGGGGCAGATAACTTAAGACTACCTAATCTCTATTCCATCCCCACATCGCGACATTTCAGATTTCCTTTTTCTCTAATTTGATACACACATATCTCAAGATGTTTTTGTTACTTATTTTGCAAATTCACAACATTTCGTATCGAAGAAATAATTTTCTATTTGATGCAACTTTATTTCAACTTTTCACAGATTCAGTAACTCGTTCTGAGATAATTATTGATCTAATTAGGCATAAAGACTCTCCCTTTAAGTTTTGCCTATTTGGGATGTAAACTGTAGATAATTTTTACATCTCTGATTTAAACAAAGCTTTCCCCCTTTTCTTCCATATTAAGTCCATTTAAGTATTAAATATAGCTGACCTTATTAAACTAATTTAGTTTGAGTGTAGTTGATATTTAGTAAATGGATTTTGTGATTCTTGCCCTTCTGAAAGAAAATCTTTTTTACCTCAACTTTTAACTTCAGTAAATTTACTTTTCAATAGCTAGCTCCTCCAAAACATGTTCCTGACTTATCAGAGTCCTCAGTTCAGCTATGGCTTGATCAGCCAGCTGGGTGTCAAGAGGGAAAAAATATCACATCCATCCAATCATGCCCCAAAAGTGGTTCTGCCCAGACCTCGAGCACATCCCTTTGGTGACCAGTAATTGCCTGCTCATGATTTGTCTTCTCCTCCTGTGCCCATATGTTCAGGGTCTCTGCTGCTGTTCTCTGATGGTGGCCCACTATCAGCCTCTGGCATCAGGTAGGACATTGGTAGACTCACATAAGGCTCCCTGCATGCCAGGAAATCCCAGATACCTTTGGCAAGTGACAGGAGAGTTTATCTCAGCACAGGAGACCTGCCTCAAAAGCACTGGAGTAAATCCAGTCTGACACATCCACGGATGTCAGGGAAACAGCTCACATACTGTGCAGCTGATTTGTGCTCATGCTGCTGCCATTTGCCTGAGACTACTATATATCCCAAAACCTCAGGCTCACGGCCAAAGCACTCATAAAAGAGACATAACCGGGGAAAATCTGACATATTTTAGGTCCAGGCATGTGGGTGGTGGATCTGAGGCAGTCTCATGAAATACCAAAAGCTTGGAGAGAGAATGCATCTGATCTAAATTCTGTACTTAAAACCCATCTCCTCCTATTGCAAAGGCAGGACTACTGTCTGGAAAACATGAACCCAACAGAGAACTGTGGGAATAAAACAAATATCTTGAGAAAGGGCTGATACTTGAGAGGAAAGCAAACCGTGATATTAACAGAGCCCTCTGTCAAAGTACATGACTGCTGAGTGGTAGACATTCAGCAGACCTGCTGGAAGATTATGCTGGTGGAGCCAACACCCACAAACGATGTGCTACCATGCAGGGAACTTTAGACTCCCCATCGTCTCTCCCATCACCTTTTCCAAATCTAGCCCAGTCTGGTAAAGCACTGCTTAAACAGGAACAAAGGAGGTGACAACTCCCCTACCCTTCGAAGCACCACTTTTTTGGGGTGGGGGGGAAGCAGAGTGCCACTGCACTCTTCAGCAAAAGAAAACATTAGCTTTGAAAGGTGGGGACTGAGTTTCCTCTTGATCTTGGTGATCTCCACGGCCACCTTTTCTTGCACCTTTTTTTTTTTTACTGAGAAAGCATGCTCAGGCAGCTTTTGTTTTAAGCCTTTAACAGTTTAACAGATAATTTTGAAGTAAGCATTGGTTCTCTCAGATCTGACTAAGGGCCAAGATGTGGGCAAGATGAGATGTTTGCCACGTTTGATTTCATCACTCTTTTCCTACAAAGGTGTTCCAAAGGGACATATATTTTTCTTATCACTTGAAATTCTTACAGTCCTGGTAATGCCTTTTACAGCTCCATCTGCTTTCAGAGCCTCACTTAGGTCTCTGCAGCTACTGCCCAATCTCCTGCTGCTAATTGGATTGGCATTTCACAAGGATAAAACATTCATTGCCCGCTACTGAATAATCACTCAAATATTTATGTT
The DNA here is from genome assembly GCA_013401255.1 of Urocolius indicus. Classification (NCBI taxonomy): domain Eukaryota; kingdom Metazoa; phylum Chordata; class Aves; order Coliiformes; family Coliidae; genus Urocolius; species Urocolius indicus. The sequence continues at coordinate 81,978 of WBNH01005454.1, forward strand.
CTGCCACTATTCCTAACAGAACCATCTATAACTGCAGCTCTTATTTCCCATGATGCCAATAAACTGTATGGAATTAATGTACAGATGTACACGAGTCACTTGACTAAAAGATCAAGAGGAAAGATTTCACCTCAGTATCATTTTGAAGACTTTACAAGACCAGTAACAATACATAGGCCTGAAGTAAAAAAAAAAAAGGCTTTACAACTATCCTCAGAAGCTTCCAAAATTATTGATTTACTTTTTAATACCTAGAGTAGCTTACATGTGAAATAAAAACTAACTACATTAAGACAAGGCTATAAGATCTTAAGACAAGGCTATAGGCCAGCATCCTGTCTGCAACAATGTCAAGTGCAGATATATAAGGAAAAAAAAAAATCCCAAAAGGGCAACTGCAGGACACACCTGAGTGCTTAAACTTTCCCATTAGACACTAGCAAATGTGTTTGTACCAATTTAGTGTGTCTTAATTAGTATTAATTAGGAGATTCTGACTGATAAGTTTTTCATTGAAAAAATGTTACTTCATTAACATAGGAGCTGTTCAGAAAACTTGGGTTTCACCCTTTGATGTTTTTCATGGTTAGACACTGTTGTACCGTCTGTAAGAGTTAACACAAGGCAAAAGAATTTGTTAACAGTACCTTAAAGAAAAAAATATCACAGAGGCAAGTTTCTAAACCTGTCAATCATAAACAATCACAGAGACAGGTTTCTTGGTGTACATTTCAATCACATTAACAAAGGCAAAGCATATTACAGAGGAAGAACCAAAAATCCTTAAGGGAAGAGGTGAGTAAGCATTTAACAAAGGAGCAGATGAGCAGATGTTCCTGTATGACATTTACCTCACAAACAAAGTGTTAATTAACCTGCTTGAGGGTAGGCAAGAAACAAAAGGCATGCTTTTAAACCAAGGGAAGCACACAAATCGCTGCTGTATTTGGAAGCATTTGACACAAATTGCCGACAAATTTCAGGGTTTCCACACCCTGAAAGGATGCACATGTTCCTCTGGCTCTGGGGAGTGTTAATGGAGTGACTGACAAAATTAAGGACCTGGCCACTACAGACAAGTTCAAGCTATATAAAGCACCAGGCTACTGGCCTTCCTGAAATAAAGACACACTACAGGGGCCAGCAAATTAAATGCAAACTGCAATACCCCCACCTGCCATTAGCTCTATAATCATAATTAAAACATTTCTGCCTGCTCTGGTGGCCATCACTCAGGAGCCTTCTAGGAAGACGTGTTTCACAAGAAAAGCCCATGTTCTTGTTTCTCCTTCCTGTGTACACAAGTTATTTCCCTCTATATATTACAAACAAATTCTCTTATTTGTGAAAAACTGCTACAGACACTTACAAACCCCTAATAACTTTACATAGTTACTTGTGTACAGTTGCAAGCAGTTTAAGTATGTCCACAACATTTTAACACCAGTGGTTCCTCCAGGTAAGAGTCAGAATAGCACTGATCCATCAGCCTCAAAAAAAAAAGCTCTTTTTCACAGTAAAACACCAGCCTGCGTTTTTTTTCAGGAAAAGATGGAAGTTAGGTGATCTGAGCAAAGCTTCATGGAATCACATTAACAGTGAGTTCTGCCTCAGAAGACAGACAAAACTGAAATGTACTTGGGAGCCTTGGGTGGTTTTTTTTCAATTTTATTTTTTTTTTTAAACAGGCTTAAAATATGAGAAGGAAGAAAAAGTATGGTGGGTATTATAAATAACATTAAGTCAAATAAGCTTACACGGTAACACTACAAACACCCTAGTGGGGAAAGAATGCAGTATATCAGCAACTACAAGCAATCATCAAGCAACCAAACTTGCCTAGTTCTAGGCAAAAATATTCACACATAAGTGTACGACTGCAATTGACAACAGGATTCCAGTCAGGTACAACTCACTTACTGGTAAGTTTCTTTTCAGAAGACAGCTTATTACTTCAGCTATGTACACGTGAGGTTCCTCGTCCTGCTTTACAGTTAAAAATAAATACTTTGTGTTTTTGTACAGTGCTCTTCCACATAGATCTCAACAACACAACACTCCTGCGAGGTAGGTATATCATCCCCATTTTACAAAGGGAAAATAGATTTGCCCAGAAACTCACAGCTGCTCAGTATCAGAGCCAGGAATACCTCTCCCCACTCTGTACCAGACCTTTTTCACTAGGCAATGCTCTTTTTCAGGTTATTCTATTACATTCAAAAAAATTATTTGAACATATATGTTTGCTATTACAATACAACATTTTGTAATAAACAAAAAATACAGTATAGCTTATCTCTGAGGTACCATTCCTCTCTGCTCCCAACTCTTTTACCTGGAGAAAACCAAAATAATTATGGGCTAATAAAAAGAAATTTTTTAAAAAATATTCACTCTAGGAGTAGATATGCAAGTAACTGAAAGTATGATGTTTCTGTTCATAAAGAACACTTGTGCTATTTCTCTAATGCTAAATTATATCAGGCACTCAGACCATGCAAATAGTCTTATTTTAAGATGGTAAGCAGTTGCGTGTCTTCACTTTTGCAGTTTGGTGGCAACAACTCCAGTTAATCTCATTAATTACTACAGATACCTTTCCCAAGCTTAGTATAATGGTCATCTAAAACCATTTCCCACTACAAAGGCTCTTAAAACACTTTAGAAGCTACACATTCAGCTCCCACGTCCACTAAGTGAGAGTCTTGATTAAGACAAACGCATGTGATTTCAGGTTTTAAGAAATTTCCATTTTCAAGTTTTATAATGAAGTGACTAATTCCTGTATTGGGACTGACAGAAGATAAATGAGACTTTGTCATATTTGTTGGTAAAGTACAGTCGAGATCCGACACAAAATAACCGATCCAGTTCCTCATGTAGGCTCCGTGACTCACCACCAAGATATTGGCATCTAATATTTTAGGAGCTCCCCCATTATCAGAGCCAAGTTCTGCTTCACTGCAGTGGTTTGTCCAAGGGAAAACAAACTGTTCTTCAGATCCTGCTGAGCCTCTGCTTGCTGCCCCTTGCCTGTCAGGTTCTTTCTGTTCCAATTCAACAGCTAGCCGGCAGAGGAACTCAAAAAAGTCCCTTGCACGTTCTCTCACCTGAAGAGGAAGGTCAGAAGAATACATTGTGAAGAATGCAAGACACTCCAGCTTCCTGAAATCTCAGCTATAACTACTTCAGTTAAAAGACAAACATTTATCACAGAAAAGTCTCCAAATCAATGGTAAGGTAGTGAATGCTGTATATACTCCTCTGCCCTCCCAAGCCAAGGTTGAGAGTAATTGCCATCATTCTTCTGCAAAAGGGAGTTTCATGAGCAGTTAATGTCAAAATCAATATTTTATTTCTGAAGAGATTCCCTACTTGGCAGCCACTGTAATCACGTCATGTAGTGGTTTCAAGCTTAGAAAATAATTACCCTTGGTTGGGCTAAGCAATCACTAAGATGTTCCTAAGTACAAAACAGCTGCATCTGCACTGATAAAATGGCCCAGACACAAACAAATACCATACTTCATCCAGCGTTTCTCCTCCAGAAGGTGTGAATGAAGGACATTGCTCTCCAGCAGCCTTTGCCATGGCCTTGAGGTCAGTCAAAGGCCTTCCTTCGGCCACACCGTATTTCTGCAAGAGGCACGTTACAAAGAGCGGGTTTAGTAAGATATAGCAAATCTCCAGTGCCACTTCCAAAGCAAACATCTCTTGTTTTCTTGGGTTTTAAGTCTAACATGCAGGATTAAATAATGTAATTAATTATATTTATTCCAATATCGAAGGAGGTAGAGAAATTAATTACGAGCAGCATCTCATTTAAAACACTAACATTCAAAACATCCCTTCAGTCTGATCTTTGCCTTGAGATGTTTTCCTGTATGCTGGACACTTAGCATACAAAATTCAAGTGTCTTTGTAGCTGAGGTTTTTCTATTGTATCTAGCAACAGGACAAGGGGTAATGGGATGAAGCTGGAACACAAGAAGTTCCATTTAAACATAAGAAAAAACTATTTCACTGTGAGGGTGACGGAGCCCTGTCACAGGTTGTCCAGAGGGGTTATGGAGTCTCCTTCCTTGGAGGTCAAGACCTGCCTGGACGTGTTCCTATGCAACCTGATGTAGGTGAAGCTGCTTCTGCAGGGGGGTTGGACTAGATGATCTCTAAAGGTCCCTTCCAACCCCTACCAGTCTATGATTCTATGTAGCCATTCACACTAGGATAAACTCAATTTGCTTTTCATTTGCAGAAAGACTACAGGGAATTCTTTTTCACCAGTAAGAAACAAGTAATTTCTCCACAGACCTTTGAAATCACAACAGAGAAGAAATTAATTTAAAAAAAAAAAAATCTAGATTTTTTTAAAAGACATTAAGAAAAAAGATAAGAAAACCCACAAGTACTCTACCTATTGAAAATAAACAAGAAGGTCTCCTCCCATTTTTTTTTTCAGGACTTTAGTGCCACGGACATTGTTTTCAGCAACCAAAAAAACCCTTAAAAACACATACTAACAGAGAATACACAATAAACTAGTTTCAATGGCATGCTTACTCCTGAGAGCTCCAAATGCAAGGCCTATATGAGAAAGAGTACTAAGAACCTGTAAGTACCAGCTAGTTATTCTGATCTCTAGAAGACATATTATAAAACATAATATTTATCATCTGTACTGTATTTTACAAGACAGATATACTCAGATTCGTGTCACCATTTTTGACCTTGAAGAACTTTCCAAGGTACATCTCCAACAATGGTAAAACAGATTAATACTTCTCCCTCCGCAGATTAGTACTACCACTAACAGATGGAAAATATACTCAGATGGAAACCTTTTGTCTTCCCTTGGAACATCTGAAGACAGTGAAAATGCTGCAGTTATGACGAGTACTTTTGAGAAAGAAAGAGCTAATGCTATACTGTCAAACGCTCAGTTACAAGCATTCCAGAAACCCAGATGTTGTCGACTGGGATACAGACATATAGTCATTACTGAAGCTTTTTAAACTTCTGTCCTTAGCCTCTTGCTGAGGATACACAATCAGTTGCCATCATAACTGATTTATTACTGAAAGACATTTACTTCAGCCTCTCAGTCTCTTTCTGCAAAGTAAAATATTGGCAATTTAAGAACACTAAGAAAAATGTGAAAACAAAAGTGCTCTGAAATAGATTAGGATTTAGTTAGGATTAGCTAAGATTTTTCCAAGACTTCTCTCATGAAAGCGAGGAAAGAGAATAATCCTTTCTTAACAGTGTCAACAACATATGATCTTGTAAAGGACGGATGCCTGAAGGAGACTGTGACTCCATGAGAAGCCCATGTTGAAGCAAACTCCTGGCAGCATCTGGGAGCCCATGCCATGGGAAGTCCATGCCAGAGAGTAGGTTTGCTGTCAGGACTTGCGATCCTGTGAGGGACCCACGTGGAGCAGTCGGTACCTGAGGGACTGTTCTCTTGAGCAGGGTGTGAGGAGCTGCCCCTGTGGAAGACCCTGTGCCAGAGCAGTGTATGAAGAAGGGTAGCCCATGGGAAGGACCCACATTGGAGAAGTTCATAAGAGACTGTCTCCTGTGGGGAGGGATCCCACATGGTAGCAGTGGGAAATGNTTGAGCAGGGTGTGAGGAGCTGCCCCTGTGGAAGACCCTGTGCCAGAGCAGTGTATGAAGAAGGGTAGCCCATGGGAAGGACCCACATTGGAGAAGTTCATAAGAGACTGTCTCCTGTGGGGAGGGATCCCACATGGTAGCAGTGGGAAATGTGTGATGAGGCCTCTCCCTAAGAAGAAGCAGTGGTAAAGTCCATCTGTAATGAACTGCCCGTAACCCCCACCCTCTGGACTGCTGGATGGAAAGGAAGGAGGGAGGGGTGGGAGGAGGTATTTTAAGGTTCAGTTTTATTTCTCATCTCCCTGTTCTTACAGTTTATTAATAAATCAAACCTTTTTCTCCCCAAGTTGAGTCTGTTTTGCCTGTGACATTAATTACTGAGCAATCTCCCTGTCCTTATCTCAACACACAAACTACTTGTTTGGGTGTTTTTGTTTTTTTTTTTTTTTTCCTCTCTCCCCTGTCCAGTTTAGGACGTGGAATGATATTACAACATGGTGGGCACCTGGCACCCAGCCAGGGCTAAACCACCACAGAAATGCTACAACCATCTTCTGCCCCTTAAACACTTACTTGCCTGCTGACATTTGCCATCTGACTTTTTTGGTTTTGTAGCATTTCCTTCTTTAAAATTCATCTGACGCTCTCAGTGTGGCGTCTAAAGAGTGATTGATTCATGTTGGCAAAAACAGCACCTGAGTTATTCATGAATTAGGACATATTTAAAAACAGACAGAAGGCACAATGCCTGTTATCAGGCAGAGAGATGCTAATCAGGCCAGGAGACTGTTTGCTCCACAGGCAGCATCCAGTAGTCTTTGTGCAAATGAAAAGGTATAAACAGCTAAAAAGCAAACGTTGAGTTGTGTCATCAGGCTTGAGAAGGCAGGCACAGAGAGTATCTTCAACACCTTACATATGGGTTTAGCAAACAGTGCTAAGATTTTTATTACATTTAAGATAAGTACGGTAAGATTTACTTGTAGAGGGAACTAAATCGTTAGAGCATCACGGTTACAGCACAGGTCACTAAATTTGGCTTTGCTTCACGATTTTGCAGTCAGGAGAACTATATACAGTACCTGCTGTGAAAAGTTCAGTTTTCAGTGATTAAAAATACACCAAATAGGGCTCTCCACTGTTACAGCTACCGTTTAATAAGCCCAGATATCCACTTGCAATGTTACATTTTCAAACTGTTCAGTGTTTAACAGTAACACCAACTCTTTCAGTACTTACTCTCTCTCGAAGTCTTGCATCATACTTGATTTCCAAATCTTTGCAAAACTTATTTTTTCCTAGAATTGTGGCAGCAGTCTAAAAAGTGAATATACAATCATATCAACGGAGCTGTTATCTCATGGGATAGCTAGACCATCTTACATCACCACAGCCAATACGAATCACGTTAGTAATATCCAACAACCCAAAGAAATGAGGTCATTTTTTTTTCAGCTGGTAATGTCTGTCAGAATTGGATGTATGGCTTTTGTCAGGTCATACAAGGCTGAAACCCTACAGTCTTCTGAAAGGGCTTTCGCAATTCAAAGTCCAGAACAGATGTCATGGCCAAAAGACATGAGAAAACTATAAAGAGCTTTTTTTTTTTTTTTTTTTAACAAGTCTAGATGTCTTGAGTTTTGTGCTATTTTTTCTTCCTCCAGGGAAGCATGTGATTTTGAAGGTGCACAGAGGGCAAGACAACTGATCAAGAGAAAATTCTGATACCACTTTGAAAAAAGTATTGCCTAATACAGACTCTGGCACCCTGGGTTCCATGCAGCTGTCTGGCTGCCACGGCCAATAATGGGAACTGAAGGAGAACTTAACCTCCTGTTCTTATAAGCACTGAAGTATGATGACTGTACTGCATTTGCATACAGTTGTGACTGGTAATAATGTCTGGAAGTCTTGTTCAAATGTCCACATCCAATCAAACTGACATTCAAAGAATTCATTTTGAAAAGGCTCCTTGGATTTCAGCAAATAGTAAGTAGCTCTGCTGTACTAACAAGATTTAATGACCTGTTTCACATATTGCTTAGGAAAGGCTTTATGTTACAACTTGAAATATCTGTCATAGAATAATGTCAAAATTCAGATGGGATTGAATCAACTTCCTTGTATATATGAATAGCACAGTTAATTGGATGATTACATCCTGGAATTTCTCCAGGACTAAGATCTCCTTCAGTACACAGAATAGACAACATTCACCTACTGAGCACTAATTCATACTCTGAACTGTAAATATTAAACATAAAGTCTCATTCACTGGGTGCAAACCAAAGCATACTCTGAAGCATAACTTTCTCACACCTTTCCTACACTATCCTTTACTAAAATACCAACATGCTTCAAATGTTCCTGAACTTTCCCAGTACCACAGTGAAAGAAGGGACATTAGCCCCACTGTACACATGGAAAAGACTTTGTCGTCCTTCTCAGTGGGCCTGTCCCAGTCCTGAGCCTGCCTTCCCTGCTGCAGAGTTCTTGTCCCAACAGCAAGAACATCTCATAGTAAGCCCCATACTCCCCTGCAGAATTGTGTGTTGTGACCTATTAAGCTTACAAGTCTTACAGAGTTATGCTGTGTTCACACCATGCCCCAGTCTGCCAAATAAGCCTTTTTTTTTTCTTCTTTTTTATTTTTCTCTGTTTGCTCCCTTGTATGCTGCAAATCTATGGAGTCAGTCTTTGACTTTCCCTCCCAAGCTAATTCTCTCCAATAGCCTTCCCTGCAAAGCCTTTCTCTGCATTTCTTATCCGTGCTCACTTCGCATCTCCTGTAGCTCTCAGAATTCCTGCTAAGTTTGTATAACTCCCTTTGCACACATTCCTGTTTTTACCTGCCCTGTTCAGGCTCGAACATTCAGCTGTTTGCTAGAGGCAGCAGCCAGAGGACCACGTACCACTCCTGCTTCCAGTAACCTGTACAAACCTTGATTACAGCTGATGGAGACATGTCAGGAAAAACTAAACTTTACCACTTTCTTTGAAAACTGTTCACCTCAGCGCCTCTTTTGCAAGGCAACTTGTACATTCCTCTCATAGCTGAGCTACAAAGGTGACAGCATAGTAAAAGACACTTCCTCATAGATTCACAGCTGCCAAAAAAGGGAGTTACAAGCAAATGGAAACCGCAGCTTAACACATATTTGGAAAAGCCTCCACAAAGGCTTGTCAAACAAATGCCAAAACACATTTCCTTTATGCAAAGGACAAATTCGAGCCTGTATTCTACATTATGAGAGTGTAAACGCTTCTCATGGAAAAGACTGTCTCTAATATAAGGAAAAAAACATTACCAACCTCATTTTCAAGTGTCTGAGCATGCAAAACCAATTCCCTTAAGGCAGGCACATAGCACAGAATGTCTGATGAATGTCATAGAGCACTGTTAACTGTTTAAATATAATCGCTGCTATTCACACACTCAAAGGAAGTGATTTGTCAGGCAGTCATTATGCATTTTTAAAGTACCCAATTACTGCACTCCTCCCCCTCCTTGTCTCGCCACTGTGATTTCTGCCTAAGTTGTGTTGCTACAGCATTTCATGGGACTGTGCTGCAAAACTGATGAGAAATGTTGATGATGTATGTTTTACAAATAAACAAAACAAAAAAGATATTTTGGCTAGATTTTGTTGATCTCATTTAAAGCAAGGCTTCAGAGATTTTTGTGGCAGGACAAGACAGCAAAAGCAACCAACCAGCAAGGCTATCATGGATCACTTAGAAGTTTCAATCACCTGAAACCTATGTGCCTCCTGAAATCACAGCATCAGTTACAGGAGAGACATACAGACATATATAGTATAGAGCTCCCAGAGGAGACATGACCTTCCTAGAACAGCTGATCTATACTTCTACCTTTAAAAGTTCTGTTTTCTTATTTTCTTGAGTATTCCATAATCTTGCACACAAAAAATCACATGTAATCCTGCTCAGTAATTAAAATTTTTTCCTCTTTAACAAACTGATTAAAACAGTGCATCGAAGTCAGAGGTCTGCTGTCACGTTCCTGGCAAAACCCAACCTCTCTGCGCACGTAATGATCCTTCTATTGACTTGACAGCAAAACTTGGTTCTGCTTATACTGGTCTGCACTTCAGAAAAACATAGCCACAATGTGTAAGACAGACTTTCTTCAGAGAAAAACTGACTTTAGCCTGTGTTACCTCCAAGCCTGGATTACTCCTTTAGCAAGAATCTACACACACAAAAATAATGGCAAATCCAGCAGAACATAGTGTGACGCTCTGCCAAGCAGGCTGGCCTTCATCGCTTCTTACCTGAGCTGTGCTCTTTGGAATTTCCTGACTCAGAGAGGCCCTGTCTGAACTCTACACAACTCAAGCTGCAGTTTTAAATCTATCAAAACAGCATTCGGTCCTCTGTTACTGTATTTTTCTTGCATCATCAATAGCAAATAAATGCCCAATTCTGAAGTTAACATTTACATTCAGTAGCCTCAAGGAGCACTTGCCTGCTTAGCTCGAAGGAGGTCACTTGAAAAGACATGAGTAAACTTCACATTGCTAAGAAATAAACCAGCAGCTTCAGCTTGTCTGAAACCTGTTGCAGAGAGTGGCTCATCTACTCCTTGACCTACAAAATAAAAACCCATCAACATTAAGACATGTAAACTATAGACGATTTAGCAGTCGAGCAAGCAGCAATAAAGAATCTGCTCAGCCCAAATGAAACGCTTCTCCCTCAGAAAAGCCAGCCATTAGGAGAAGTCGCTGCTCCTCTGGTCTTCCCTTAACTCAGTCACAAAAATGGTACAAAGAAAGGGAATACAGGCTAGGAAGACAAAGATCATTCATTATTGATGATATTTGCATTAATGGATACAAATGAAAAATTTAAACATAAAACAGAGGCCTACATTTTTCTAAAGGCCAGTAGTCATTTTAAATCGCTTGTCCTTTTTTGAATGATCACTAGTATGCTTTCTGCAAGAGAAAACTCACAACTGAAAGTAAAGGTCAAAAGTTCTTGATTGTAAATAAATAACAAAAAAGAACAATACAACTGAGATAGTGTTGACACTGAAAAAAAAAACATGCTCATTGCAAGAGTCAAGCCCTGCCTGACAAATATGAAATGCCTGCTCCTCCCCATTCCCCTTGAAGAAATTCCTGCCTTGAAGAAATGAGGCAACAAAACCGGATTCTGTGTGATGTGGAAAGCAGCACACGCTCTTTGCCAAAGACAGTTTAAACAAGATTTTTACAGTTGATGTAAACACAATCTGTCACGGTCTCTCCCCTACTCCACCTCACATATTGAGACTTCTGGTCATGCGGCTGCAGAGCAAGCGTGTTGATGCAACAAACCTCGCTGAAAAGCAACCCTGCCAAAATCTGTTTTCAGACAGAGTGGTCTGTGAGATTAGCTGGTTGTGGATCTCTGGGGCAGTGTTGGGAGGACCAGTACTTTGGTAATCCAAATTGAAGGAAATAAGACATGCTCTTGTCACAGCTCAAAGAGTCTGCGGGGGGAACCAAGAGCTGTGGCAGAGGGATAAACCTGTAACAAATTGCTTGACCACACAATTCCTATTGCTGTAGGAAGTCAAAGCAGAGAGTGTGCAATTCTCATCAGACCCAGAACAGTGACAAAACCAATTTTCACCAGGAAAACACACCGTATGCTTCCGGTAGCAAGCAACATGACTCCACAAGTCCAGAACTTGAGTTCCGAGCACCTTGTCTGTAATTCAGCCATGTGAGACCTCAGATCCCACCATGCACCACAGTAACGTGCACTTTCTACACCGGACAGGAATCTACATGTCACTTGACATGAAAGGCTAGGAATCTAGAATGGTATCACTAATACTTTTATGAACATAAAGCAGGAGATGATTCTGTATTTACATTATTATGAGCACAAAGCCACGTTGCAAGAACTGTAAATTGCAATGTCAAAAGGGAGGCAGAAAAACCTAGAAGTATGATTCTTTCTCACAGCATGTAGCATTGTATGAAGTTCATTTATTCAGAGTACAACCCCACTAAATTCCTTGTGGCAGGGAGCCTCAGTTTTCCTACAACTGACAGCCAAGCAGCTCACAGTTTTCAGGTCTGGGTGTACAAGGCACTAGTTACTAAAGGGACAACTTAAATCTTTTGTTTAAAGACCACCTTCCTAGAAAGACTTGGGATTGAACAATTCAAGCATTTAACCAATCTTTACTTTTCAATCTTCCTTGCTCTACTGTAGGGCTATTTACTGCAGGCAAGTGACCGATTACCTTCTTAAGGAAATGGTGTCCTTTACAACACAATCTCTACCCACTTTTCTGTGGCTCCTCACTCCCTTGCACAAACATGCACCTCGCAGGTTCCTCACCAGAGCTGCAGCTCTCGCCTCTCACCCATGCCCGAGGCCCTTTTCCCAGGCTTCATACCACTGAGATTTAACACAGTGCTATGGGACATTCTGGCATCTTAATAACAGGCAGCATTTCTCTCCCCATTTAGGAAAAAAAAAAAAGAATGATCCTAGTCCTCTTGCTGATATCAGAAATCCATCACCACATTCTGTGGAGACTGACTTAGAATCTTTGTAGTACAGTGAAACTATCAAACTAATGTCCTAGCTTACAAATAAAGTCTTTTAACATTTACAACAGTATTCTGTAATAATACTTCAACTTTTATCAGTTGGTTACACGATTTCATATTTTGCAGGAATGAGCAGTTCTCCAGCTCTAATAAGCAGTCAGAATAACCAATACTAACCTTGCAGTATCTTGTCTTTGTTGTATTTTGTTTCTCCACTGAAAGAGATTATAAACAAAAAATTAACTCACAGTAACTTTAGTCAGTGTTCAAGAACATCAATATATTAGATACCAAGAGGAGACAACAGAGTATGAACGTGAAAAATGGGACAGTACAGCACAGCTTCCTTTCAAAAAGACGTATCTGAAGACTTTACAATAAAAAAAAATCCCACAAAACATTTTAAAGTAGTTAACCCAAATCATACCATCAATATTTACTAACACAAATCTACCTGGGACAAAAGGAAGTAAAGCAATTTCTTAAACTTATCATTAATACAGCCTAATTGGAGAGAGGTAAGATGCAAGAAGACTCTGGAGTCCTCTTAGGAAAAGCATGTGCTAGCCAAACAGACCTCTGAGCTTTAACGAAAAGCCAACTCAAGAGCTTATCAAAGACAGCAGTAGAGCAGGCTGCACACCTTGAAGTTACACACCATTAAGAAGCCAAAGCTGCAGAAAAACTACTAGAATGAATGCCACCTTCTTGAAGAAATAAAATATTCTACCTTGAAAATCATAAAGGACAATATTTCAAAGGAAGAGTGACTAAAATGCTGTGCAGAAGTATTCAGGAGGGAAAAATCCAACAGTTAAACTTGATATGAATAAAGTTAAGCATGCTGACTTTATTGAGACTTTTCACCTGACTGAAATGTCACATGCTTAACATCTTCTGAACTACTAATGCCCAGTATGCTGCCTTTTTTTTTTAATCTAGAGAGCCATCAACACTGCTCGGCAGAATTTCTCTATACTCGAGCCTTCAGAGGCTAAATGCCAGTACTTTTAAGAGAAAACATTATATATGTGAGGAGTTTCCAGAAGGGCTTCTCCCAACGAGTCACGAGGTTTAGACTGGATCCCATTGCTTTCTAAATTCCTTCTGAGAGAAGTCTAGGTGTTGCATGTATCCAATCTTACCCATCAAGTTTCAACTTCGGGTTCTGACACCCAGTCAGTTTATTACAGACAAGAACCAATAAATCCTCAGGTTGTTACACCTTGACAATCCAAGTTGCCCTCCTCTCTTTTAACTATTGGATGGCTTGATCCAATCATATTTGAATTCGATGTCCTCTTGTTCCTTTCACCCATCTCCACATAGGTTTCCTTTCTTATCTCCGAAGTCAGGGCTTTATGCAGATCTGTAATCCTTTTATCTTATCTGCACTTGGGTGTTGTCAGTCTTTTGCTAGCTTCAGGTAGGATGATTTCCTCCTCGTTCTTTAAACACCAGGCAACTCCCAGTGCTTTGTCACCCTGAAGACTGTGGCCTCAGGCCTCAGCACCCGTACAGTTGTTCAGCAAGTCTAAACTCATCCCGATTTTGCACATTTAATTCCAATATTTTGCAATCAAGTTGTTTTAATTTCCAATAGTATTTTAGTACATTCTACACTCCTGCCTGCACAGGGGGCAACCATATAATTCTTCAGGCTCATCCCATGGTCCTGACTATTACTTCCAGCCTCCTGAGGAAAATGCAGCAGGCTGGATGGAGTTCATCCTGCTGATCAGCAAAGTGGAGAAAAAGAGCAAAATGTGCAGCTTTCCAAGTAGGACTAAGGTAACGCAGCATATACAAGTAGTGTGATGGATGAACTCCCACCCATTTTCTGGTGTACTAGGATCTTGCTAAAGTGTCTGCTTGAGTCCCACCTGAAGATTTCAAGTTCAATAAACTGTTTCACGCTCGCGTGTTTTCTAGCTGATGTTAGGCTGCAACTAACAAGCATCAAGTCAGAAGAGCCAGGTCCGTAACAGAAGTTAAAAGTTACTCTTAACAAGAGGAAAGTCAGAAGAAGCAAAAAACCCAGAAGTCGTTGCTCCAGTTGCACTCATCAGGTACTAAACTGTATTATGCTAAAGGGGAAGAAAGGTTCAGCTTTCATTAAAATCAAACAGTTAAAGATTACTGTCCACTGCTGGAAGCTGGATCTCCTTAGTTTAGATCAGGGCAAATCTTTATCAATATCCATTGTAGCTTTATAGAAAAACTCATCTCAACAATTTAAACTAAGTTACCGATGCCTATTCTTTAACGTTTCACAGTAGAAATTTTAAGAAATAGTGATGCTGTTTTTGCAGGAATAGAGTCCAAGCAATTAAGACAAAAAACTTTTGTCGTTATCTGTGTCCTTGTAGTGTTAACCAGCTGGCTGATCTCAAGACTGTTGTCTGTTTCTCTGTAACGTTAACTAGATGACTGATGGGTCCTAAATCTTGGGACTGTGTGGGGGGAAATGGGTGACAATTTACATGACCAGACACCTCGTGAGGGGATTTTGTAGGAAGACGTAAATCTTGGAGTACCTAATCAATGGGGAAACAAGGGAAGGACCTTGCGGCCTGGATAGGGAATACAAAGCCAAATCTTGTACCTATCAGGTGTGCCTACTAACTGGGACACCGCTCTTGCAAGAACGCTTAATAAAAGTGCTTCACTGCAGAGTCTGACCTGAGTCTTTCGCGGGAGAACTTGTTTTGTTTCCTACAAAATGTTGGCACTACGATTCCTCGACAAGCTCTTCCACCCCACCAGCGAGCTTCTGGCAGGTGAAATGCCTCATGATCCAAGAGCTCACCAACAGTGCTTTATCGATATGGCTTAGTTTATGCGGTTTACTGTGGCTGATTAGAAGAGGCTCGCGAACCTACAGCCAGATCAAATGATGCCAGGGGGCAGTAGCCAGACAGCCCCTCCGGCCGCGGTGCCAGCTGTAGGAAACAAAACAAGTTCTCCCGCGAAAGACTCGGGTCAGATCCTGCAGTGAAGCACTTTCATTAAGCGTTCTTGCAAGAGCGGGTGTCCTAGCTAGTAGGCACACATGATAGGTACAAGATTCGGCTTTTTATTCCCTATCCCGGCCGCAAAGTCCCGCCCTTGTTTCCCCATTGATTAGTCACTCCAAGATTTACATCTTCCTACAAAATCCCCTCACGGGGTGTCTGGTTCCTGTAAATGGTCACCCATTCCCTCATAGTCCCAAGATTTAGGACCCGTCGTTTACAAAAAGACGCAGACGTCAGTCTTTAGTCACAAATAACAAACCTGAGACGCAGACACGGGTTTTGAGCTACAAATAACAATCCTGAGCTGCAGACACCAGTTCTGAGATCAGCCAGTTAGCTAACGTTATGAAGACACGGGTAGCGACACAACTTCTTTGTGTTAATTGCCTGGATCCCATTCCTGCAGAAACAGCACCATTATTTCTTCCACAGCGGGGCCCGAAGCGCGGGCACCTCACCGCGCCAGCGCTCACAGGAATTGTGAATTAGGGGGTTGGAAAAGACCTCCCACAACATCATCCCACCCAAAGCCCCTGGCAAAGCAGGGTCCGCCTGCATCAGGTCATTAGGAACGCGTCCAGGCGAGCCTTGAAAGCCCTTCTAGAGCAGGAGGCTTCCCGCACCCTCCCTCGGGCGAGCCCTTTGCCAGGACACCCTCCCAGGAAAGAAGCTTTTTCCCACGCGTGTTTCAGTGGAGCTTTCCGCGTCCCTCGTACCCCGACGGGAGGCGGCTGGAGCCGCCGCGCCGGACGGGACGGCAGCCTCAGGGAGCCGCGCGCGCGCCCGACGGACCGCCCCGCGGACATGGGGCGGGGGGGAAGGACGGGGGGGGAGGGAAAGCGAAAGCACACAGCACGACGAAACCCCTGATACGTCACGGGGCCGTCGAGGAGCGATGCCAGGGAGCAAGCGATAGGGGACGAGTGGGAGGGGAGGGGGGGGGGGGGGGGGGCAAGGGGCGGCGGGGCCTGGGGGGGGGGGGGG
>WBNH01005454.1:98636-148191 GCA_013401255.1 Urocolius indicus
GCCGCGCGCGAAGCGACGTCGCGGCCCCGCCCCGAAGTGGGTGGGGGGGGAGGGGGCGGGCTCCGCGTCCCTGTCGACGTCCCGAAGCTTTTATTGACGTCGTGTTTTGGCAGAGCCCGTGGTCCGCCTTTGGCAGAAGGAAGCGTGTGTGAGGGAACCGCGGCTCTTTGTGGCTGCAGGTGTAGGCAGTGCGCCCATCAGCCCTACAAACAAACAAACAAACAAATAAATAAATAAAAAGGCAAGACGTTTCCAGTCTGAAGCATCTTTAAGGGTCACAAGGCACACGTGGGGCAGCCGAGGAAACGGGTTGTTTAGCCTGCGGAAAAGGAGGGTGAGGAGACACCTTACCGCTCTCTATAACCACCATCTCTATAAGAGATGGGCGCTGGTCTCTCCTCCCAAGTAAGACGCGTAAGAGCAAGAGGAAACGGCCCCAAGTTGCAGCAGTGCAGGTCTGCGTTGGATCTGAGGGAAAATTCCTTCGCTGGAAGGGTTATCAAACATTGGAGCAGGCTACCCTGGGAAGGTGTTGAGTAACCCGTCCCTGGAAGTATTTAAAAGATATGTTAAGTGCGGTGCTTAGAGACACGGTTTAGTAGTGGGCTTGGCAAGTGTTAGGTTTAAGGTTGTTGGGCTTGATGATCTTAAGGGTTTTTTCTATGATTCTATGATTTCTATTATGCAGTTGTAATCTGATGGTTTTCACCTTAAAAGTGTAGTTTTCACATAATTTCATGAGTCTGGGGCCAGAGAGTTGAATAAGTTAACCACACTGCAGAAGACAATATATTTGATGATGTTTGGTCATGTTATATCAACTAAATTAAGAACACTGATCACCACAGGACTCTGCTCAATCATAATACCAACAGTTGGATAAACTATACTAGTAACAAGTCAATTAAAAGTCTTGGAAGCCAAATCATACCTTCAGCAAAGATGGAAGCTGTCTTGAAGCAATGGTTTCAGACCAGCAGTTTACAAGGCAAAGTAGCATGTGGTGTAGTCATCCACAATCAGCTGGGGCCAGGCTGACCCTGTGTGGCTGAAGCCTAGAACCTCCATGTACTTTCTGATTCATGACCATTTGTCCCATCTTCTTCAGGTCCTATTTACTCAAATCATTTCAGCTGCTGGGATCTAGATGGGGGACTGGTGGAATAAAATTTTGGGATTCATAGTCCTGGGATGAGTAATCTTTATATTAAGACTGTTGCAGATAGGTTTGTTGGACAGTGGCGACTTTTGCTCTGCAGCCACTATCACGCTTCAGAAATAACAGAAGAACTAGGGTACTTGCAGTTGGAGAGAAAAACAAACCTACCACCCGTACACTCTGTATCACAGGATATTTTCAAACTGAAGAGTAAATACAACATCTGAGCTAGATAAAAGAAATCATCTCTCCTCTTCTGCCTGGCAGTGTTCTTTCTGGGACAGCTGAGGGCATTTGTGGGAAGACACAAGACACATTTGCATTTTGTATTTAACAGTCCTGTTGCCAATGCTTCGCTTTGCTGGGTGAGTACGATGATTCTTCCTTTAGTTGCTAGGATTTGACATTCAGACTCTCACTTTCCCTAGTGAGAGTGAAAAAGTGAAGCAACAAAAAGAAAGAAGCCTTAAAAAAGTAGAAGTTTATTTTGCTGTACCTTCTTCACTTCTCATTTCTGAAGATACATGAAAAAAACACACATACACCTTGGCAAAATTGCAAGGATATGGCACAGAAGATGTTTTCCTCAACACAGAAATATAACATTCACCTCAGGAAACGTCCCGCTGTCCAGAAAAAACTAAGAGTTTAAACCGGTTGATATTTTAGGAGATGAACCATCAAAATTTGGTGAAATCATCACTTGTAAAAACATGTAATACACGTTTTATGGTTGCAAAATGCAAGGAAACAAATTGGAAATTTGAGGGTGAACAAAAATATCCAAGGGCTTATAATAGCACAAAAGAACTGAGAAAACATAATTAAATTTAATATTTTTATGATTTTGCTAGTTGCAATTTATAATAGACAATAAAGGCAATGACCCAATTGATATTATTAAGTACCAGCCTTATGAAATTACTACTGGTAAAGCAGACAAAGTAGCAGAAGAAGAATCACAGAATGGTAGGGGTTGGAAGGGACCTCTAGAGATCATCTAGTCCAAGCCCCTGCTAAAGCAGGTCAGACTAGATCAGGTCACAAATCCTCCTTTTCTGCTAATAAAGATGAAGCTTTGTGGATTGTAAACAATATGATTAAACAAAATATTTTAGTCAGATGGCTGAATGTATTTCCTTAATGATTTCACAACTGGTTGGAATGAATGCTATCTAAAAATCAGTCATTTGATAAATTCTTCCGAATTATCCAGAGATTTGAGCTGACTTTAAAACTGGTTTGTGTTTTAACACCAACAGATTCTAAATGAAAACTGAAGCAGAAGTCATTTCATTTGATAGCAATTCAAAACAGATGCTAAATTAAATATTTAATGCAATGATGGGTCTGTTTCATTCCCAGTTTATCTTCCTTTGGTGGTGTAGCATAACCTTATATTTCAGCAGTTCCTCTCCTCCACAGGTTTCAGAACTGACATTTTCAAAAGTTGAGACTAATGATCTGTCTAGCCTGTAAGTAAGCAAGTGCCAAATGACTCTGCTCTGACGTGTATCTGTTGTATCACCATTAAAAACAACTGTGTTTTGCTACAATGATTAGACCCCATGCATGTTTCAAGCATGTTTTCGAAGGACAAGAAACAAATATGAAACAGAACTTTTAGTGTCTATATTCTTAGAAGGGCATGTTTTGATATGAGTGCCTTTGAAAAAGTGACAATCCTTCAGAAAAAGTTGTAAAGAGACTTTGCCTGAAGTCACATAGTTTGGGATTTGTGGGAAAAAAACAAGACAGCTTGAAAGGCTCACAGCTTCTGACTTACAGCCTTGTGATTTGGCTACCAGATCAATATTTCCCTTTTCCTTTGTTTAATCGTCTTACCTTTATTCCTGTCTTGTTAATCTTCATAGTATGTGCACAGATTTCCCTGAGTATTAGCATTCTTATTTTTCATTTCTTCCTCTTCAGTAATTCCTCTGATCTGCTGTAGCACATCATGTCATGTAGCACATCTGTGTTCATGAGCTTGTTTTTTTCAAGTGACCTATTGAAACAAAGTGTCTATAAAGCACAACTGCTAACGAGCACAGAGGCTCATCAGATGAGGAAGAGTATTTTGAGGAGGCCATCTTAGGAAGGAAATAAAATTATGTTCCAATGAAAATGTTAAACAAATAATGTTGACTATTTAGTAAAGTCATCATCATGTAGATCGCAGATTGCTAACATCAGACAATATCATCAGTCCAGGAAGAGTTTTTTATCTCAGTGAAACAACAGTTGGCAGTTCAGAACACAAAACTGCAATAATCAGCTGGGCTATATTCCTCACACCCTAGTTGTCATCGGAATCTGCTCTTAAAAGTACAGCAGCCCAGCAGAAACCTAGACTGAATTTTTTATTATTTTTTTTCCCCTCCCACTCTTCTCCCTGTGTAATATGCCTCAAAAGGATGTGCTGGCCTGAAGGAATTCATAATTTGGTCAAATCCAAGTGCGGAGATTGTACTCAAATTGGATGGGCTGAAGAACACGGTTGTGCAATACCTTTGTGACAAACACAGCAACTGCTTTCACAGAAAAGTCACTTTATGAAAGTATTTAATTAGATTTTAAACTACTTTCAGATGTTTTTCAGTGTGATATACTGGCTACAAAAAGAAGCTGTCCAGCTGAACAGAAAACCTTCCACGATCCTGCCACAGCACTTCCCACTGGTGTGCCCAGACCCTCAAAAGTGTAAAACCTCAGGTCATAGCTGCAGGCTTTCTGCTTGATGAAGGCATTCAGGTGAGCTGTTGGTAGTGTGCGAAGCTTCAGTTAAACATTTTACTTTCCAGAAAGGTAGTAAACACCAGGCAGCGCCAGGGATAGCTGCAGCGGAGTTACGTTACTGTCATCTAGCGGTCCTCCTGCAACCTGCACCCTCGGGTTTTACCGTCCGCTTTTAGTCGGTTCCCGTTCAACAAGTTTTGTATTTCACTTAGATTACATATTTAATCTTTTGCTCTGGTGCTGCTAGCCATCCAGAGGAATCATATCCAAATGTAGTGCATTTCTGTTTCAAAGTTCCATTATGTTAGGCCGAGCCTTAATACCTCAGCTTAGGAAACAAAATAATACCATCGGGGCACTCCAGAAAAAGCAATACTTCGTCATGTGCAAAAAGGAAATCCAAAGACATTGGAATAAGAAACTTCTTGGAGAAGCAAAGAGGTTGAATTTGAGGAAGCTGGAAAAAATGAAAGAAACTTTTGTTTGGGTGTGCTGGGTAACAATCCTGAATTCATTGCTCATCCTCCGTCCGATTATTATATTGACCCACAAAAGGTCAATCTGTTGCTCTTCAGGGATGCTTGCTAGTCTCTTGCCAGATGAACCAGAGCTTTTACTCTAAGAAGCATTACCAAGTAATCTGAGGAGCCACAGCCCCAAACACGGGCAGTCTGCTGACCTTTCTCTCTCTCCACTGTTCTGTCCTGATTCTTTTTGTAGTTTCTGCATGTTACATTTTGGAAGAGCTCAGACAACATCACAGTTTATTTTTAGAGAAAATTTAAGAGCAAGACAGAGCTATCACCACATCATTTCCACAGAAGGACAGACATTTAAGGAGACAGATATTTTCCCTTTTTATTTTGCTTTTCTTACTGTGCTTTGCGTCAGCTTCTTTACCTCTCTCTAGCAGGTCGCAGCAGAACTCAGAGCACCTCCTCATGCCAGACTTACTGCATACATAGCCCATACCTAGGCATAAATACTTCAGCTTTACTCACCTTAACTTGTAAGTCTTACACGTCTTGATTTAACAGATCTGCTACTGGAAGGGGCCTTAAAGATCATGTAGTTCCAACCATCCTGCTACACCAACTTGCTCAAAGCCCTGTCATTGAACACTGCCAGGGATCATCAACAGCCTCTCTGGGCACCCTGTTCCCTGGTTCCAGGGCCTCACCACCCTCACAGTAAAGAACTTCTGCCTTACATTTAATCTAAATCTACCCTCTTCCAGTTCAAAGCCATTACTCCTTGTCCTATCACTACCTGCCTTTGTATAAAAAGTTCCTCTCTGGCTTTCTCAGAGGCCCCCTTTAGGTACTGGAAGGCTGCTCTAAGATCTTTGTGGAGCCTTCTCCAGGCTGAACCCCAGCTCTCAGCATTTCCTCATCAGAGAGGGGCTCCAGGCCGCCAATCATCTTTGTGGACTCCTGGACTTGCTCCAACAGCTCCACGTCCTTATGTTGGAGACCCCAGAGCTGGATGCAGTACTCCAGATTTTTCACAAGAGCAGAGAAGTGGGAGAGAATCATCTCCCTCAGTCTGCTGACTACTCTCCTTTTGATGCAACCCAGGATACATTTGGCTTTCTGGGCTGCAAGAGCACATTGCTGGATTATGTTGAGCCCCTTGTCAACTGACACCCCCAAGTCTTTCTCCACAGTGCTGCTCTCAATCCACTCATCATGCAGCCTGTATTTGTGCTTGGGATTGCCCTGATCCATGCACAGAACTTTACACTTGGCCTTGTTGAACTTCGTGAAGTTCCCATAAGGATCTCTTTCCCACAGTGCACCCAACCAAACACTGGTGTAATGTCCTTTTGTCTGTACTAAGACCACTCCAGTTTTCCCTGTTACCTCCTAGCAGCATCAGCAGTAACACCAGTGGCCACACACTCTCTTTGGTGTAAAAATATTGTGGTACCTTTGCCTGCAGCTGCACACAACTGAAATGCTTTGAGAATTCTTTAAAATATGATATAGTAAAAAATGAGAATGTGAGGGTTTTTTATGTTTTTTTTTTGTTTGTTTTTAATATTTCAAGGAGGTATAAAGTAAACATGGTACAGNCTTAGATTACATATTTAATCTTTTGCTCTGGTGCTGCTAGCCATCCAGAGGAATCATATCCAAATGTAGTGCATTTCTGTTTCAAAGTTCCATTATGTTAGGCCGAGCCTTAATACCTCAGCTTAGGAAACAAAATAATACCATCGGGGCACTCCAGAAAAAGCAATACTTCGTCATGTGCAAAAAGGAAATCCAAAGACATTGGAATAAGAAACTTCTTGGAGAAGCAAAGAGGTTGAATTTGAGGAAGCTGGAAAAAATGAAAGAAACTTTTGTTTGGGTGTGCTGGGTAACAATCCTGAATTCATTGCTCATCCTCCGTCCGATTATTATATTGACCCACAAAAGGTCAATCTGTTGCTCTTCAGGGATGCTTGCTAGTCTCTTGCCAGATGAACCAGAGCTTTTACTCTAAGAAGCATTACCAAGTAATCTGAGGAGCCACAGCCCCAAACACGGGCAGTCTGCTGACCTTTCTCTCTCTCCACTGTTCTGTCCTGATTCTTTTTGTAGTTTCTGCATGTTACATTTTGGAAGAGCTCAGACAACATCACAGTTTATTTTTAGAGAAAATTTAAGAGCAAGACAGAGCTATCACCACATCATTTCCACAGAAGGACAGACATTTAAGGAGACAGATATTTTCCCTTTTTATTTTGCTTTTCTTACTGTGCTTTGCGTCAGCTTCTTTACCTCTCTCTAGCAGGTCGCAGCAGAACTCAGAGCACCTCCTCATGCCAGACTTACTGCATACATAGCCCATACCTAGGCATAAATACTTCAGCTTTACTCACCTTAACTTGTAAGTCTTACACGTCTTGATTTAACAGATCTGCTACTGGAAGGGGCCTTAAAGATCATGTAGTTCCAACCATCCTGCTACACCAACTTGCTCAAAGCCCTGTCATTGAACACTGCCAGGGATCATCAACAGCCTCTCTGGGCACCCTGTTCCCTGGTTCCAGGGCCTCACCACCCTCACAGTAAAGAACTTCTGCCTTACATTTAATCTAAATCTACCCTCTTCCAGTTCAAAGCCATTACTCCTTGTCCTATCACTACCTGCCTTTGTATAAAAAGTTCCTCTCTGGCTTTCTCAGAGGCCCCCTTTAGGTACTGGAAGGCTGCTCTAAGATCTTTGTGGAGCCTTCTCCAGGCTGAACCCCAGCTCTCAGCATTTCCTCATCAGAGAGGGGCTCCAGGCCGCCAATCATCTTTGTGGACTCCTGGACTTGCTCCAACAGCTCCACGTCCTTATGTTGGAGACCCCAGAGCTGGATGCAGTACTCCAGATTTTTCACAAGAGCAGAGAAGTGGGAGAGAATCATCTCCCTCAGTCTGCTGACTACTCTCCTTTTGATGCAACCCAGGATACATTTGGCTTTCTGGGCTGCAAGAGCACATTGCTGGATTATGTTGAGCCCCTTGTCAACTGACACCCCCAAGTCTTTCTCCACAGTGCTGCTCTCAATCCACTCATCATGCAGCCTGTATTTGTGCTTGGGATTGCCCTGATCCATGCACAGAACTTTACACTTGGCCTTGTTGAACTTCGTGAAGTTCCCATAAGGATCTCTTTCCCACAGTGCACCCAACCAAACACTGGTGTAATGTCCTTTTGTCTGTACTAAGACCACTCCAGTTTTCCCTGTTACCTCCTAGCAGCATCAGCAGTAACACCAGTGGCCACACACTCTCTTTGGTGTAAAAATATTGTGGTACCTTTGCCTGCAGCTGCACACAACTGAAATGCTTTGAGAATTCTTTAAAATATGATATAGTAAAAAATGAGAATGTGAGGGTTTTTTATGTTTTTTTTTTGTTTGTTTTTAATATTTCAAGGAGGTATAAAGTAAACATGGTACAGCCAGCTTTCTCCAAAGATCTAAAGGGATCCCCAAAGTCTTTTTAAAATAAACTTTCCCTTAATTGGGAGAAATGATTCAGTGTGCCGTGGGGGGCAAAGAAGTAGAGCATAGCTTGTCTCCCTTTGTGCCAGCTGGCTGGCTTCAATTTGCAAACAGCACAGAGAAGGCTCTAATACAATTCTCTAAAAACTTAATGCAACTACTTTCTGGTTATGCCTGCAAGGGACTGCAGAAGGGCGCAAAAGTGTATCAGCAAAAAAGTTGCCTGCATGACCAAAGTCACATATTTTCCTCACCTTTCTCTTCCCCATGAAATGTAAGATGAAAATACATATTTTCTGCTTTACTATCTACATTGCCATTAAGCAGTTGATGTGTTTGACAGTGCATGTTTGTCTCTCCCACTGTTTACCCATGGGTCATTCAAGTTACAGTATATTTGAAAATGCTTGTTATTTATGCACCATTCCATGAAGAATATGGATGATTGATGAGGCTACAACTGCAGACAGTGAGATTCAGTGACATAGTGAGTCCTCTGTGCTGATTTTAATAGGATGAAGCACTAAGGTAATGCTCAAGGGTTAACACCATGTTGAGAGATATGGACTCCACACCTCTTGTACCTCTTGGCAGCTAAATCTTGACTTTTTGAAGTGGATTTGTGCGGCCAGGTTTTGGTAGTGGGGAGCTACAGACATGGCTTCTTTAAACAAAGAGCTGCCAGAAGCTTCCCCTGTATCTGAGATGGCCAGTGCCAGCCAGCTCTAAGATGGACCAAGGCTGGGCGAACTAGCAACTGAGGAAACGCCTCTGTGATTAACGTATTGGAGAAGGGGAAGAGGTTGCGGTGCAGGTGCTAAACTGCAGCAACAGAAGGGAGCAAGAATGGGAGAACATCTCTGCAGACACCATCGTCAGTGGAGAAGGAGGGCAGGAGGTGCCCAGGCACTAGAGTAGAGGTTGCCCTGCAGCCTTTGGTGCAGCCCATGGTGAGACCCTGCCCCTGTAGCCATGGAGGCCATGGGGAAGCAGAGATCCACATGCAGCCTGGGGAGGACCACACGCTGGAGCAGAGGGAAGGAAGTTGTGACCCTGCGGGAAGCCCACAGTGGAGCAAGTTCCTGGCAGGACCTGTGGATCTGTAGAGAGAAGAGCCCACACTGGACCAGGTTTGCTGTGAGGACTTGTGACCCCATGGGGTCCCATGCTAGAGCAGTCTGCTCCTGAAGGGCTGTTTCCCTCTGTGGATGAGACCTACATTGCAGCAGTTTGTGTAGAACTGTAGCCCATGGGAAGGATCCACACTGGAGCAGTTCATGGAGGACTATCTCCAATGAGAGGGAATGCAGCAGTGGGAAGTATGGGGAGTCCTCCCCCTGAGAGGAAGCAGTAGCAAACTCCATCTGTGGTGAACTCTGTAATGAACTGACCGTAACCCCCATTCCCCATCCCCCTGCGCTGTTGGAAGGGGAGGAGGTTGAAACCTGGGAAGAAGGAGGAGTCAGGGGAGGTGTTTTAAGATTCAGTTTTTATTTCTCATTTCCCTACACTGTCTCGATTGTTGTTAATAAATCCAACCAGTTGTCTCCAAGTTGAGTCTGTTTATCCGTGATGGTTACCTGCTGGGTGATGTCTCTGCCCTTATCTTGACTTGCAAGACCTTTTGTTATATTTCTCTCTCTGCGGTCCAGCGATAGAATGATGTGGTGAACACCTGACACCCAACCAGGGCTAAACCATCACACTTTTCCTACTGAAAAAAACCCAAAATTACTCAATCAGACTTAGCAGAAATTCTACTTGCCTTTAAATCAGCTTTACATTTATTGCTGTGCCTAGTAATTTACAGTACGAGACAAGAATTAACTGAAGTTGGTGGGAAAATTATTAAATCTATTGAAAGTCAACAGGTCCCACTGTCTTCAGCAGGGATAGGATCTCATTCTGCTTCTGCTGGTTGCATGAGATTTGTAGGGAATTTTACTTTCACATAAGGAAGCATGGTTACATAGTTCAAGTGCAAATGAAAAAATACAGTAATTTCAGTTGAAGTGTTTGAAAAGACTCCTGAAACAAGCAAGATGGATACCTTACTTGACATACAAAGTAAAATCTGCTTCAAAAGATAAACTGTATTTTTAGTTCCTACAGAAAGATTTTGGGAAATATAAAACACAGTGTAACTCATATACTGAGACTGGAAACACTGAGAAATTGTATGGTTGAGGTTTTTTTTTTTTTTTGGTGGAACTTCAGTGCTAAAGTTGTGGGGTTTTTTGCCTCAGAAATTTTCTTAAACACAAAAGTCAATCCAGCACACAGTTGTTTTTAAGCATGATTTTACCATGTTGTCCTTCCTTAAAAATCCTCAGGCTGTGCTTATGTAAAGTATAGGATCATGATGGGAAGAAATTGTTTGCAGATGGTAAGAAGATGACAATAGAAAACAGTTTCACGGGCCACATAATAATGGAATTTAATGCTATTGTATGTGGCTTCTCAGCGTTCAGCCAGCTTTCTTTAAAGGAAGGGAACAGGCTGTTGTCCAATTGATTTCAATTTTAGCTTCTGCCTCCTACATCCACCAATTCTAAAACATACATTTACTTAACAACAGAAAAAGTATTTTATGCTAAATCCAGATTTAATGCACAAAACTGCGGAGCACATCCCCGCAGTTCCAAGAGCACCACTGGGGGCACTGTAGTGGGAAATGATCCTCTAAACCCTGATAATAGGCTGGAGAGCACCCCTTTGAGCTTTAAACTGCAAATGGAAGATGTAAGAACAACCCTCACAAATTCCAGTTCCTCATGGGCTCTCAGTTATGCGTAGGACATGCTATAGATTGCTGGTCATGTTGTTAAATGGTGGCCAAAGGAACACAAGGACTAATTATGCTTTAAAATTTCTACCTTTGGTGCAGACAACCTGTGAAATATTAGGCTTGCAGCTCACTTTGCAGGGAAGCCTTAAAATAAAGCCACAGGTCCCATTACGGCTAGAAAGATCTCCCATCCATGATTTTATTTTTGTTTCGTAAAATCACCAAATCATTTTAATTGGGAAAGACTTTTAAAGTTCATCAAGTCCAACTACCGACCTAAAACTGACAAGCCCACCACTAAAGAGAAGGTCTTGTGGAGGATGTAGCAGTTGGAAGCTGTCTGGGAAACAGTAACCATGAAATTAAGTTCTCTATTCACAGAGATGTTAGGAGGTGGGGCAGCAAAACTGACACTTTGGGACTTTCAAAGGGCAAACTTTGACTTGTTTACGAGGCTACTTGACAGAATCCCTTGGAAGTCAGTTTTGAAGGGTATAGGAGTACAGGAAGGCTGGACACTTTTTAAGAAGGAAATCTTAAAGGCCCAGGAAAAAGCCCAGGAACAAGTCTAACAACTCTCTCAGTGAAAAAGTTCTTCCTAACTGTTCAATCTAAACCTCCCCTGGCACAACTTGAGGATGTTTTCCTCTCGTCTTGCCATTCATTACTTTGGAGAAGAGACCTACACTCTCCTTGCTACAACCTCTTTACAAGTAGTTAAGAGTGATTATGTCTCCCCTCAGCCTCCTCCAGGTTCCCTCAGCTGCTCCTTAAGACTTGTTCTCGATTTGTTCTCGTTTTTTTTCCCTCATGTTTCTTAATTTTAGCAACAGATGTTTTTCTGTTTGAATATTTTCCTTCTCCCTGATTATTGCATCTTGGGTTTTTTTCCCTTTTATTTTTATGTTTTATTTGCCATAGAATTCACTTTATGATAGTGGCACTTTTTCCCCACTGTGTCTGCCCAAATACCTCTTCTTCATTTTCCAGTGCCTATTTGCTCTCCCACAGCGGTGCCCAAAGGCCTGAAGTTCAGTAGAAGACTGCTACTGGATGGCAGGAGAGAAGAGATGCTGAAGCCAGGCCAAGCCTGTCACATGGGAGGCTGGTCACTTCACAGCAAGCATCTTCAAGCAGCAGATGTGGGAGTGGGTGAG
Organism: Urocolius indicus; assembly: GCA_013401255.1. Lineage (NCBI taxonomy): Eukaryota > Metazoa > Chordata > Aves > Coliiformes > Coliidae > Urocolius > Urocolius indicus. The sequence goes on from WBNH01005454.1 coordinate 110,465, forward strand.
CATCCAACCTCCTGGATGCAGGCTGAGGAAGGAGACTTGGCATGAAGAGGCTCATTTCTTGCTGTTGGCTTCACCACAAAGCCTCCTTTTACTAACAATTTGCTCAAAGCTTATAGAAAGAAAAACTTTTTTTTTTTTTACCGCAGCAGCAGCATTTAAATGCAACAAATAACTGAGTAATATTTCAATTAGTTGCAAAAAATGTGCACTCTGTATACTTATGAAGATTTTTACAGCAGCTCAATTTAATTTCCACAACATGTTTTGATCCAACAACTTTAGGACTTTGTTCTCCTTAAATCTCATGGAACCACAGCAGCACACCAGACTCTACCTATCCAGTAGGCAATGAGCAATGAGCTACGTTTTAGAGGAAAACTTCTATGACTGCAACGAGCGATAGTTTCAAACCTTACAGGCCTGTTAACACCATCTACCTAGATCAGAGGCTTTAGAATCACATCTTCTTTTGCACCACCTTCACAATGAATGAATAAAAGCACAACATGCAAATTTAGGTCAAGGTGAGTTTATTGTCCATACAGCATACCTAATCCCGCCAAAACACTTTTCTTAGAACCATCTTTAAACTAGTCAAAACAACAGGTTATTAATAAAAATGACAACACTGAACAAAGAAGACCTTTCAAAAGGTAATCAAGACTACATGTATCAGAGTCTTATCCATCGAACACAACCTCCCATACTTTCTAGATACTTTTGTTTACACTGATCATGTCTACTACCGCACTTTCTAGCATCCCCTGACCATATAAACATCCACACCTCTTAAAGAGCACATTGTGAGAGAATAACCATTGACTTGATATGGCATCACACTCGATAAAGCAAAAAAAAAACAAAACCAAAACCAAAACCAAACCCAAAACAACAAACCAAAACCGAAACAAAAAAGTTTGAGAACAGAAACTGTGCAACTGAGAGTGATTTCTGAGGTACATGAGAACATGGTAATAAACATAGTGGAAAAAATCCAGCGGCCAGGTGGTTTGCTGAGTAATTAAGAGCTGTTCAATTATTCAAGCATAAATCATCGACACTGAAACCGGATTAGTTGTATTTTTCTCTTTCGCAAGCATGTTGGGAATATAAATAAACTGATTATGAGGTGCTCCTATGCTACAGTTATGGGAGAGAGGGAAAGATCATCAAAGTACCATCAACAGGAAGCTGAGAGAAACACTTTTGTCAACTGTGCCAATCCTTTGGCACTTTTGAAGGCATAATTGGCAACGTGTTTTTTTAATTAATCAACGGGTTTATGATTTCTGCAATTCAGGGGGAAAAAAAATCTCACACCTCATCTGCAATAATAGTTTAAACACCTGTGAAAAAGGAGCACTACAAAGTATTTTTATGTCGGATGCTACCATGAAAATGCTCAAGTTCTAGGTTTTCCAGACTTTAAATGCAGTACACTGCTGGGTATAACCAGACAGTATTTTCTGAGTTATGTCACTGCAGCAGGGGACACTCTTAACCCTGGCAGTGATCCACGCAGTCCCGCTGGGTCCCCATGAAAGACCAGGGCTGCCCAACAGTGCTGCCCCTTCCAGCGCCAACTCGTCCCTCCAACCGCCACACAAGGAGCTGACCCTGGTGGCAGGTCTCACCCCCATTCCCTGTCAGCGGTGCAGAGCCCTGAGGGGATGGAACTGAAGGAAGGGAATCGTGCACAGAACTGGGGCACCATAGGGGCTGGCACCCTAAGCACTCTTCCTGCCTACAGTCGACCTACAGCATGGACAGGAGGTAGCCACGCACATGTGATCATCAGCTGAGCTACAGCACAGTGTGTGGAGAGGTCAGTCCATGGTCTGGAAAGCCTCCCTGTGAAGGCACATTTGGTAATGTAGGAGGCATATCAGGGAATGACCTGGTCTGTCATACACACACCGCGTGTGGCTCCAGAGTCTTGCTTCCCTAATGAGAGACACCGTAGCTTAACTTCAGGTGCTCCCAAAGCGGGATGTGAAGGCAGGAGTTGATGGTCCGCTACCACCACTTTTGGGAAACAGGCCTGCTCCAGCAAAGACGCCAGCGGAGACTCAATGCATTTTTTCCACTACGCAAAGGATACCTAAGACCGTAAAGGAGCCAGCGCCCCGGCTGCCTGCAACCTCTCCCTGGTGCAGCCGGGGTGCGGGCCCCGGGGAGAAACCAAACTGTCACGTTGTGAGGTATTGTGAAAATGGGAACCATTTCTGTTTTGTCCAGTAAACCTGAGGTAAGTATACCGTCTTTGCAGGATGTGATCGGGAAGGAAGGGTAAAAGAAAAAAAACAAAAAAAGGAAAAAAAAAATTAAAAAAAGAAGGGAAAAAAATAGAATAAAAAAATTAACAGTGAAAATGCTATTAGGAAAAAAAAAAACCAAACCAAAACAAAAAACCAAAACTGTACAGGGCATTTCCAGTAAATCAAAGAACTCGTCATATCTCCACTTAACCATCTACTTCAGGATTTGAAATTTAAGCAGTAAAATAATATATTATAAAAATGTTTATAAAATAGCAGCACACTCAGTGAAACAATACAGCTAAGTACTGTTAATGTGAATAAGAATGAAACAAATCATAGCTTCTTAGCAGCGCAAAAAAAAAAACCAACAAAACAAAATCGAACCAAACCCCCCACCCCCCCTCCCCCGTCTCTCCCAAAACCAACGAAATCTTAGAATCTTACTCCATTTTCTACCCTCATCTAGCCAAACACGGCTGAGTCCATTCATATAATAATTCTTCGAAGTAGCATGTTCTTTCTGGATTGTTTTTTTTGTCTTAAAAATGCAAACATTAACATTTCAACCGACAGCTTCATACTGTATATTTGCAAACTGTTAATACAATTGTGCAAAAAAAAAACCCAAAAAACAAAAAAAACAAACCACCAACTCCCCCCCACCCCAACCCCCAAAAAAGTTGCTCCAACTCCTTTGCCATCTAAATGCCCCTTCGCTACGGATGGAGCAGAAAAATAAATTCAAGTACACTGAATACACCTTTGAAATAGGACTCGCGCACCTCGATGTTTACCACTCGTGCCTTCTGCACCAGCAATTTTCATTCGTTGTCCATAGATATGCATGCAGGTGGTATTAAGATCCTTTTGTGACACTGAACAATAAAAATTGTCAGTTTTATCCGGAATGTCATGACAGGAATGTCATCATGAAGCGAGTGTTGGTATTTCCAGCAACACCGCAGCTAACCAAGTACACCAGATACTGGACAATATTGACTATAAAAGCTATATGCTTTGCTTTTGTGACTTCTTCTTTCTTTTTTTTTTTCCTTTTTATTTTTCCTCTTTTTTTTTCTTTCTATTTTTTATTTTTTCTCGGCAAAATCGTCATAAACCATCTCATTTAATCCCTTAGGAACAATTTTTCAAAGTGCTTTTCGAATGAAATGGTTTACAAAAATGCTCACTGTGGATCAATAAAGTTAATGAAATGCTAAAAAGGTGTGTGGGGTTGGGAGGGGGGGACAGTGGGGAAAGGCAGGTAGGTAGGAGAGGGATCAAACCACATCTCATCTTCTTTAACACAGTGAGGATATGTGAAAAATGAAGATGGACAAAGCATCATTTAAATGTCTTTAGGCCAAGCTAAGGAGCTGCCAAAAGTTAACATGTGAAGAAATAGCACTGTAAAGGAAATATAATCCTTTTCACAGATGATCCACCGCATCTTGCAATCCAAAGGTTGGAGGCAGCTATCCCACTGAGGCCCACTGGCTGGAATTAATTGGTGCATTTCCCCCATCTAAGGTGACCACTCAATAACTTTGGCTTGGCCCACAGTTGGGTAAACAGAATTGCCCTTATGCCAAAGATGCTGCTGTGTTTAGAATGAACCATTTCTGAGGGAAAAGTAGAGAAGTCAAGAGGGGAGAGGGGAAATTGAAAAGGAAAAAAAACCCCAAAAGAATAAACCAATAAAAAACAAAACAAAACAAAACAAAAACACCACCTGCTCTTCCGGTTGGCAAAATAAAGCATCTTCTTTCTTAGGTAGCAGCTACCACAGACAGCAAGAGTAAACAAAACTAACATACAGAGATCCAACAAACACTTCTGACTAATAACAGAGGTGACAGATCAGCAAATCTGTTCTGCATTCGAAATGGTTCAATTGCTTCAGGGATCTTTTCCCACTTTGCCCTAAACCCCTTATTCTATTGCTTTGCAATCTAGTCAAGCCATAAAATCGCACACACGATTCCTTTCTTAAACCTAAAAAAGGGGTGTATGCACTAGGTCATAATACGCAGACAAGTATACTCTACTTTGTTCCCACAAATGCAGGCTTACATTTATCTAGCTACTTTGTATGCTTTTATAAGCATTTAATATCATCGATACATAATCAAATAGCAATTACCAAATATATCGTGGGATTCCCTTCTGTAGAACATCACAGGCACCAAATGCTTTTTTTTTCCATTATTCAGTTTTTGTAATTTTTTTCTTCTTTTTTTTACGTAAAAGAGCTTTAAATACGTTCTATGTGGGAGCAGATTAAAAAAAAAACCAAAACAAAACAGAACTAAAATTCACTCTAAAAATAATAACAAAAATAAAAGGGCTGAGGGAGCTAAGCGTGACTTTCTGTGCCGATGTCCTCACAGGTTGATATCTCTCACGTCTGTGGGAGTGCTGGCCTGGTCCAGTTCATCCACTGTCTTGGAAGGATTGCTTTGCTGTTGCTGCTGCCGGACTTGCCTAAGGCTGTTTACTAGCACCGCCTCGATCTGTTCTTGACAAGCTTTAAGGCAGTCCTAGAGGACAGAAAGCAAAGTCATCTGTTAGTGAGGATATGTAGGGTTTCTTTTCCTTGCTGAGCTAGCAGGGGTTGGAAGAGCATTAATGTGGTGTTTCCGAGGAGCATCTGCTATGAAGGAAAATGAACTTGAATTGTCACAAGTAACCACTGTGCACAAGCACCCTGGGTTAAACAATGCTAATGCCATATTTGTTAAGACTCTCCAAATCTTAATATTTTACCTGTCCTTGCTGATCTGTGTGGTTTTCTTGAGCAGGAACCCTTAGTCTTGCAAAAAACCTGAAGGATGGGGTATATGAATTTGTGCATTCTCCTGTGTAGGGTTAAGTGTCTTGGGTAGGTCCTCACTACGAAAAAGCTACACTTTTCTCCTGAGACAACAAACATGTGCTATATCATGGTCAAACAGACAGAGGCACTTCTGTTTTACTGTCAAGCAAACTGACAGTAAATCAGAGTGAAGGAAAAGTCTTGAGGTCCCTGAAAAAGCGCAGTGCCCTGTTGCTGAGGTTTCATCAGTTGTGTATTTGGGTTTCCAAGGTAAAGGCAAAAGAAGGGTTCTGTTCATCTGTCAAAATTCATGCAAAGGGAAGGAATAATGCCCAGATGGGTTGCTCAGTCTCCTCCTCTCGAGACAGTCAAAACCCACCTGGATGAGTTCCTATGTGACCTATTCTAGGTGGTCCTGTTCTGGAAGGGGGGCTGGACTACATGATCTTTTGAGGTTACTTCCAGCCCTTAAGATTCTATGATTCTGTGTCGTTCTGTAATGCAGCCCCAAACACACAGCCATGTTATTCTCTGAGTACTTTCCAGCAAAGAAAAGCAATTTCTAATGAAGAAAAGCAGAGGAGGAAGAGGAGGTGAAGGTGTGTGTGAGAGTCCTGTGAGAGCAGGACTATTTTAACAGCCCTGGGAACAGTTACTGGCAATAACTCACAGAAAACATTAAAGCAAAGACAGATACTAGCAAAAGATGTATGTCAAAAACACACAACGAAGCCTCAGCAAGCACTACGTTACAAACTACACTACATACCACTTGGAGAAAGAGTAAGATATAGTACAGCAAAACAAATTTGGAAGCCCTGTACATTAGGGGTCTCACAATGAAGTATAACTAAACAAATAGATGTGATGGATTCATCGCATTTAAACAAGACACAGTGACAAAGAAGACAACTATTAAGGTATTACAGGATGTTCCACATTCTTGATAATGTGCTGGAACATCAAATTATATGGCTATTAGGAAAAAAAAAGTCAGAAAACGTTGACAAACACAGCAGAAACTGAACAATAAAATGCNACCCCTTATTCTATTGCTTTGCAATCTAGTCAAGCCATAAAATCGCACACACGATTCCTTTCTTAAACCTAAAAAAGGGGTGTATGCACTAGGTCATAATACGCAGACAAGTATACTCTACTTTGTTCCCACAAATGCAGGCTTACATTTATCTAGCTACTTTGTATGCTTTTATAAGCATTTAATATCATCGATACATAATCAAATAGCAATTACCAAATATATCGTGGGATTCCCTTCTGTAGAACATCACAGGCACCAAATGCTTTTTTTTTCCATTATTCAGTTTTTGTAATTTTTTTCTTCTTTTTTTTACGTAAAAGAGCTTTAAATACGTTCTATGTGGGAGCAGATTAAAAAAAAAACCAAAACAAAACAGAACTAAAATTCACTCTAAAAATAATAACAAAAATAAAAGGGCTGAGGGAGCTAAGCGTGACTTTCTGTGCCGATGTCCTCACAGGTTGATATCTCTCACGTCTGTGGGAGTGCTGGCCTGGTCCAGTTCATCCACTGTCTTGGAAGGATTGCTTTGCTGTTGCTGCTGCCGGACTTGCCTAAGGCTGTTTACTAGCACCGCCTCGATCTGTTCTTGACAAGCTTTAAGGCAGTCCTAGAGGACAGAAAGCAAAGTCATCTGTTAGTGAGGATATGTAGGGTTTCTTTTCCTTGCTGAGCTAGCAGGGGTTGGAAGAGCATTAATGTGGTGTTTCCGAGGAGCATCTGCTATGAAGGAAAATGAACTTGAATTGTCACAAGTAACCACTGTGCACAAGCACCCTGGGTTAAACAATGCTAATGCCATATTTGTTAAGACTCTCCAAATCTTAATATTTTACCTGTCCTTGCTGATCTGTGTGGTTTTCTTGAGCAGGAACCCTTAGTCTTGCAAAAAACCTGAAGGATGGGGTATATGAATTTGTGCATTCTCCTGTGTAGGGTTAAGTGTCTTGGGTAGGTCCTCACTACGAAAAAGCTACACTTTTCTCCTGAGACAACAAACATGTGCTATATCATGGTCAAACAGACAGAGGCACTTCTGTTTTACTGTCAAGCAAACTGACAGTAAATCAGAGTGAAGGAAAAGTCTTGAGGTCCCTGAAAAAGCGCAGTGCCCTGTTGCTGAGGTTTCATCAGTTGTGTATTTGGGTTTCCAAGGTAAAGGCAAAAGAAGGGTTCTGTTCATCTGTCAAAATTCATGCAAAGGGAAGGAATAATGCCCAGATGGGTTGCTCAGTCTCCTCCTCTCGAGACAGTCAAAACCCACCTGGATGAGTTCCTATGTGACCTATTCTAGGTGGTCCTGTTCTGGAAGGGGGGCTGGACTACATGATCTTTTGAGGTTACTTCCAGCCCTTAAGATTCTATGATTCTGTGTCGTTCTGTAATGCAGCCCCAAACACACAGCCATGTTATTCTCTGAGTACTTTCCAGCAAAGAAAAGCAATTTCTAATGAAGAAAAGCAGAGGAGGAAGAGGAGGTGAAGGTGTGTGTGAGAGTCCTGTGAGAGCAGGACTATTTTAACAGCCCTGGGAACAGTTACTGGCAATAACTCACAGAAAACATTAAAGCAAAGACAGATACTAGCAAAAGATGTATGTCAAAAACACACAACGAAGCCTCAGCAAGCACTACGTTACAAACTACACTACATACCACTTGGAGAAAGAGTAAGATATAGTACAGCAAAACAAATTTGGAAGCCCTGTACATTAGGGGTCTCACAATGAAGTATAACTAAACAAATAGATGTGATGGATTCATCGCATTTAAACAAGACACAGTGACAAAGAAGACAACTATTAAGGTATTACAGGATGTTCCACATTCTTGATAATGTGCTGGAACATCAAATTATATGGCTATTAGGAAAAAAAAAGTCAGAAAACGTTGACAAACACAGCAGAAACTGAACAATAAAATGCAAGCCATGGCTGTATAAACACAGTGCCAAATATGTGCAGTGTGCAGCACACATCAGTAAAGAAACAGTTTTTGGTAGCAGGAGCTTCACCAGAGAGTATTTCAACCAGAGGACTGTCAGCATCTGGCAGGGGTGCTGAGACCCAGTAGCACCATTCCTACTTTCAGGTTTCTGAAGAACAGAGCTAGGCACTGACCAGGGTTCACTGACTCAGGGGGTCCCCTGAGTGCTTGTGTCAGCCTGGGAACTGAGTATGCAATGCAACTACAATGCTAGTGACCTGAGCTCTGACCAACAACACACACTTTCTCCACGTGATACCAGGTTATTCAGAAGTCTGAAATATTCATGTATGGAGGTTTAATTTGTCATTCTGTCCAGACTGGGAAAACATGTTAAATGCAGAGTATCTGTTCCGCTGATGACATTTATGTCTGTGGTGCACAAGCGATTATCTCCAGTGGGTCACGAACCCCCATTTTTCTTGGCTACTAGCAAGCAGTTGCTAGCTGCAAAACCATGTCCTCTCCTTGTCATGAAACTGTTCTGCTTTATATAATGAAACATTACAACCTCTCTCTGAAGGTGCATCTGCCAAAGAGAGGCTGTGAGGGATGGCTTTTCAAAGTGACCCAGGAAAAAGGGGTAGGATGAGATGCTAGCTATATTAGGGACAATATTCACAGTGATGTGGATCACACCAGCTGAAGCTAGAGAGAGATGTCATTGAAATTTCCCAAGTATCTGGGCTACCCGTGTGCAATCTGGCTCAGTGGTTTTGATTCCTGAGCATGGTAAGACCACAGTGAAACAGAAGATAGGGCATGGTGACATGAAAAATCTCTCCTGCAATGTCGTGTCCCCCGTGTTTACCTTTTGTCCCAAGAGCCAGAGACTGTGGGACTACTCCTGTAAAAGGAGCCGTGGTCAAGCTAACTGGCTTGTAGCTCTACTGTACCTACCACAGCACAGCTCTGCTGCGGGCAATGCTTCTCCAGGCTAGCAACTTTCCCAAGTCTCCTCTGCCTCAGGCTGGCTTTTCTATGGAAGAGGAGAAACCACAAAAAAGCCCAAAAGTGCAGCTATGTCCAAGGAAAGGGTTAAGGAAACCAACACTGGCCAGCTCTTAGCCAAAGTTTCCAATTGTTTGTTTGGATTTTGGGTTTTTTTTGAGAAGATTAAGTTTGATTATAATTTGGCCCAGCACATGAAGGGGTGTGGGGGGATGTCAGATACATTTTTATATCTTCAGGAAATGCAGTCAAAGGTTAGCAAATATGCATAGCTCAGAAAACTGTACATTCCATTCATTCAGAGCCCTTTGGTTAAGGCAGCCTGCATTCTGGAGGATGGCAACCCTGTCTGCATCTAAGCTCAGCTTGAGCACAGGTGGTTCCCTGTAGGGGTACACAGGAGTGTTCTGACAGCTCAGGCACTCATGTTTCCCTCCTCTGGAAGCCAGATTATGGGAAAAATGGCGTGTATGTCCCATACCACTGTCACAGAGCCAGAATACAAATCAACCATGATACCAAAGGAAGCTGTGCCCTCATTTCCCTCACTCCTGTAATTCATTCCAACACTGAGCAGGAATGATGCTCTTGGCAGATCAGAAGTACCTCACGGGCACCACCACTGCATTGCCACAGCCAGTGCATAACCACAATCACTTGCAGTAAGTATGGGGCTAAGAACCATGGAGCACCTGAAATGTTAACACAGTGGGATGAAGGTATTATTGGTGTAGTAGAGAAATGACCGGCCAAGAGAAATGTCAGTAAGGTCATGTTGGGAAACATTGGTCTCAGTGCACCTGGTCACTGCTTCCCCTGCCCTGAGACAAGACAGCAGCAGCTCATCCCAGCAGCAGGGCTGCAGCCCTGGGAAGATCCCCATTGGGCTTCATTGTCTCCATCCCTACACCAGCACATGTTGCCCTTCCCCTAAAAACATGCAGTTACGAAACACATGGTTCACTCACCAGCTTTGTTACAGCTGGGGTTTGATGGTATCATAGAATCGTAGAGTTGGAAGGGACCTCCAGACATGATCTAGTCCAACCCCCCTGCAGAAGCAGGTCAACCTAGATCAGGTCGCATAGGAACATGTCCAGCAAACCCAGACGTCACATAGGTATCCAGCAGGCAGTGCACTGGGCAGCAGCTCGTCCCACTTGGGGGGTGCTGTCTGTTGAACTCCTGCTCCCGGAGCGAAGGGAAGCTTTAGTATTTCACTCATTTGGAGTGGAGTAGGAAGCCTCAGAAGTGAGAGATCGAGGCAAATGTCTTTGAAGATGTAATAAAATGTGAGCTCAGTGGATTTGCTACAGATAAGACCCAGGACAGATAAGCAAACTTTAACTTCCCTCACCTCATGAGGTTCTTCCTTTCCTTTTAGCAAAAAGTAAGGAGAAGGGCTCCTCTGTTGGTCGCCATTTTCCTGCTGCTGCTGGTAAAGCTAATTTTTTAAGGTAAGAATACGTACTTTTGTTCAACCAGATAAACTTTTTGTTTGGTTGTTTTTTTAATAGCTGCAGCTTGCTCTTGTATTATTGGGGAATGAGTAATTTCCTAATACCGGAATTGCTTGTTTAGTGATGAGGACTGGACAAATTCCCCAGGTTTTCTTCCAATGCACCTATCTGGCAAAAGCTAACAGAAACTCAGATAAAGAAAATCCCATTACTACCTTGGGAGGGTTTTAGGTCCATTGTACGCATTCATCAGTTTGTGAGAGGGCAATGGCAACAAATCACTTCAAGGGTCAAGGCATTTTCAAATGGAAAAAAGAGCAGGGGCACCAGTTTGGAGTCTCTTTAACAGACTACACTCACAATACTGCCCTTTTTTTTTTTGGTGTAAGAATCTCTTCTTTTAAAGCCCAGTGGTGTGCAGTTTCAAAATAGCACGTTTTTCTGAAAATATGCCAGGTTTTTCACAAACAGATTCAAACTAGAGAGCTTGATGAGGCAATTTCCTTCCAGCTAGGCTTGGGGAAGGAAGGGTGGTGACACGTGGAACATAAGGCTCGAGCATTTGGAGCTAACTTTGTCTGTTTCTAAACATCCTTATATTGGATCACTTACACCATTATTATACAAACTTCTGATGGTCAGTATGATGCTTCATTTAATATATGAAGAGACTAAAATCTCTATATAATCCTATAGAGAAACGCATCATGGCTGATGTCTTCATTTTGTATGTAAAACCAATGCAGGGGCCCAGACTGGAATTGTCACGGTTTGCATGAATTTTATTTCATACCGGGATCCACAGGCTGCTGATGCAATTTATTTCTGTCACGCGTTAGCTCTGGTCTATACTTAACGTTTTAAACTTAAAATAATATACCACTGAATTCTTTAAAACAAAGAGCACCATGCATGTTGCATTCAGCATGAAATAGCTTCCCTGAAAAGTATTGCTATTTGCATATCAAAACTAATTTTTTTTTTATTAGTCTGAGTAGTACATTCTGTTTAATTAGTCTTGTCTATGAAGTGTCCATGCAGGAGCTGAATTTCACCAAAAAAGGTGAAACCTTTATTTTGAAGGTTGTCAAGTTCTACAATCAACATCTCCTAAGGTAAAAAGCCCTAAAGCCAGATTGATGAATAAACCTCAGTCATGCAGCAAAATGAACTGGAGCACACCAGCAGACGCAGCCCAAACTCTCCAGTCCTGTGATGGAGATGTAACAAACTTGTCCACACAAAGCTGGGGCTGTTCAATCTTTAATCCTGGCCCTGGGCACTACCTGATCAGCCAGCCATCCTGGTGTGCTGATGATCGTGCACACAGGCCCACATCACTGCTTCTGCCAAGGTATTCAGGTCACATGATGGGTTTTTATAACAGGTGATACCTGGCACAGCACAACGCCAGAGAGTCACAGACAGATTCAAGCAGTGTGTTTCATACCAGATGAGACACAAACAAAACCTGTCCATGTTTTTTTTTTTAATAAACTGGAATTGGCAGAAATTTACACCTGGCCAGTGCAACATGTGAGCCAAGTGCTTGTACTCTCATAAATGAAAAATCCTAAAACCATAGTTACTGTGCATGTTCTTCTTGAATGCATCAAGAAGAGTGTGGGCAGCAGGTCGAGGGAGGTTCTGCTACCCCTCTACTCTGCCCTGATGAGGCCTCATCTGGAGTCCTGTGTCCAGTGCTGGGCTTCCCAGCTCAAGAGGGACAGGAAACTGCTGGAGAGAGTCCAGCACAGGGCCACCAAGATGATCAGGGGACTGGAGCATCTTCCTTATGAGGAAAGGCTGTGGGATCTGGGGCTGTTTAGTCTGGATAAGAGAAGACTGAGGAGGAATCTTATTAATATTTACAAATATCTGAATGGCGGATGTCAGGAATTTAGGACATCCCTTTTTTTTCTATTGTATCTAGTGACAGGACAAGGGGTATTGGGATGAAGCTGGAACACAAAAAGTTCCATTTAAACATAAGAAAAAACTGTTTTACTGTGAGAGTGAGGAAGACCTGGCACAGGCTGCTCAGGGAGGGTGTGGAGTCTCCTTCCTTGGAGGTTTTCAAGACCCACCTGGACACGTTCCTGTGTGATCTGATCTAGGTGGACCTGCTTCTCCAAGGGGGCTGAACTAGATGATCTCTAAAGGCCCCTTCCAACCCCTACCATTCTATGATTCTATGAACTACCGTCTCAGTCTGCAACTAGCTTTAATGCATATGAAGTACACCATCTGGATGGTAATCTCATGGGTGAAAGGAAAAAAAAAGAATGTATTATGATTATCTTATTAGCCCAATTATCATTGTGTGTCACAGCAAGTGGCTTATTTTATAGGTGGGGCTACCACTTTTGTTTGCTTCACTGCAACTTTCTGTCAATCCAAAGTTAATCAACATAATAACAATAAAAAGACAAATACACTCTCAGACGGGCCTTGCCATGATGCAATGTCAATGTTTCCATATTTCAAGTCAATTTGTTGGAAGTGTACACATTTTACTGGTAGACTTTCATTTTGCAAGCTCTTGATGGCATTGATAGGAGAAACTGAAAACTTAAAAAAATGTATCAAGGAAAAAATAATTAATTGCACTATTTTCAGCAAATCTTCCTTGAAAGGACACTATAATGTACCAAAACTCTAGATTTTGCAATACAGAGACTTTGACATTCCTTCAGAATATTGTAGGGTTGCCTTTGTTGTTTTTATAAGGTTTTTAAGTGAGTGTCACATGGATCAACTTCCCCATTCTTCTATAAGGTCTAGTAGTTTTAATGATTAAAATAGTTCAGGTACTTTCCATTCCATAGTTTTATTTTTACTTCAGCATGTACAGAACTAAAAAGGCAATTAACTTTGGGTTTAGTTTGGTTTTGTTTTTCCCTGAACCTTTTTCATCCCTGGGTGACTTTACTAGCACACTTGAAATGAAATGCATGTGAAGGAGAAGAAAAGCCTTTTTACGTCCAATGGAGGAGTACCCTCGTGGCTGTGATGGAAATGCTATCAGTGAAAATGTCTGGAAGGAGGAACCGGCAGCACTGTGATCTACTTATTCAAGTCAAGACAGGCTGGATTGATGGGCAGAGGCCAACTGTATGAGGTTCAATAAGGCCAGGTGCTGGGTCCTGCACTTGGGCCACAACAACCCCATGTAACCCTACAGGCCTAGGGCAGAGTTGCTGGAAAGCTGCCCAGCAGAAAAGCACATGGGAGTGTTAACTGACAGCCAGCTGAAAATGAGCCCAGGTGGTCAAGAAGGCCAATGGAATCCTGGCTTGTACTAGAAATAGTGTGGCCAGCAGGACCAAGGAGGTGATTGTCTCCCTGTACTCAGCACTGTTGAGACCACACCTCTAATACTGTGTTCAGTTCTGGGCCCCTCACTACAAGAAGGACATTGAGGTGTTCGAGAGTGTTCAGAAACGGGCAACAATGCTGGTGAAGGGTCTGAAGAACAAGTCTGATGTGAGGAGCAGCTGAGAGAGCTGGGGATGTTTAGTCAGGGGAACAGTAGGCTGAAAGGAGACATGATCACTACAACTACCTGAGAGAGAGCTGGAGCAAGATGGGGGTCAATCTCTTATCTCCATTAATGAATGACAGGAATGGGCTCAAGTTGCAGCAGGGGAGATTTAGACTGGAGATTAAGAAAAACTTTTTCACTGATAAAGTTAAGACACAGGCTGCCCAGGGAAGTGGTGGAGTCACCATCCCTGGAGATATTTAAAAGATGCATAGATAAGGTGCTGACAGTTTAGTTGTGAGCTGGGCAGTGTGAGGTTAGTGGTTGGACTTGATGATATTAAAGGTCTTTTCCATCCCTAATTCTATGATTCTATAGTCCTAAGTCAATAATAATTGAAGATTTCAATTTCCACTCACGACAGTCTTGAAAGAAAGCACAAGCACTAGAAAAGGTCCTGCAGAATAATTCATAATTCATTTTCTCGCACTTTTGAACACCTCAGTAATATATATGTCCCATACTGCCTCACAGCTTCCAGTTTTAAACTCATATTTATAGGGCATTGACAAGCTATTAGGGGAAGCATCCCACTCAGCTCAACAATCACCCTCTCGTTTTGTTCTGGCAATTACTGGTATATTCAGTCCTGTTTTCTCTGAACTCCAGCACTACCTCACCATGATCCACATCGCCTGTTGCACCAGTTTTACTGAGTTAAGCAGGTCCAAGACTTCCTCTCCATCTTGCAAGATCATGACTGAACTAATAAATTAAAAAAAAAAAAGGAGAAGGTATTGAAACAATGTATTGTAGCTGTTCTAGTAACTTGGCTGGCCTTTCTGCCATAGACTTTATCTAGCCATTTTCAAGTCTTCCTTGGCACCCCATCCAATCCGAAGCTGATAGATGGTACCTTCCGGATGACAATAGTCTTTGCATCAGATCCCTCTGCAACTTAGTAGCAGTACACTACCCTCTCCACAAAGAAAAGTATAACTTTCTTCAAATGCTGATTGTCAAAGACTATCATAAGTAAACTATTTCAGCAATGCATCATTTGTTTTCTTTCTCTTCATTTTGAATCAATACAGAGCTTCTATGACAGTAAGGGCACCATGGCTGTGTATTTATTGTGCCTACTCCCACTGTGACAACCACTCTAAAACCGATTTAAGTCATTAGATTCATGCCAAGCAGGTCTGAGAAATTATAGGACACTCCTGGATCCTCACTGGTCATAGAACACTCAGGTCTGCCAGACCGTGTGCTCTTTGCACTAGCAACCACTATAGTTTCTCTGCCCATTAACTCCAGCAGGCAGGGAGGGACACTATGTCCAAGTGATGAACTCAGCTCTGGTCTCCTCCACAGTGTCTCAGGACATAGTGCTTTTTGTACCATGAATTTTAGATTCCCCTTTTGTATGTCAGTTTTGGTTTCTCCTGGGAGAAGAAATAAGAAAGTGTACCCCAGCAAGCCTCTTAATGTTTATCAAAACTTAAATTTAGGGAAACGTCTAGGTACACGGAAACTGGTCTGAGCCCTGCAGCCACTCAGCTTTTGCCCACCTAAGATGGTACTCATTTGGGAATACCAGTGAAAATGCATTACAGCAGCACTGAAGGAAAAAAATCAAAGACTGCAAAACTACTGTTTGACAAGGCTTCATTTTAATTCTGTTAAATTTAAATATTGCTTAACACTTGTCAAGACCTCAGATTTATAGGGAGGTGCTGTGCATCGGCAACCACAGAACAAACAAGGCCAGTGCCAACCGAAGCCTGGGCAGGTGAAACAGCTTTGATCAGAGCAGTGAGAAATGACTGAAGAGAAGCGTCACCATATCTCAGAGCCCTGCCTGAGACGTATGGACGTCCAGCTGCCAAGAGCTCAGCTTGGAAAGTTATGCCAGGGAAGTCAGCAGGGATCAGCATGCCTGTCTCTGCTATCACAGTCTGAGCTGCACTGAGCTCAGGCCAACGGCAAGGCAAGGTCATGAAACCCTTTGTGATGCTACTGCTGAGCACTCATTTCTCAAGGGCTTTCAAAAGCAAAGCCTTAACCCTACTCTCCTTTACAACCAGCAGCAGAAGAGTATCAGCAGGGTTGCTGTTACATATAACATATGCATACAAACACTGCAAAATACTGGCCTTTAACTCTACCAGATAGTTCCTGATGCTCCTGCATTTTCTGCCCAGATTTAGGAGCCTGGATCAAGGTGCTTTGCTGAGTGCTTGAAGCCTCAAAGATGGGAACACTGCAAAAGCTGTCAGGCATTTTTGC
Source organism: Urocolius indicus (assembly GCA_013401255.1). Classification (NCBI taxonomy): domain Eukaryota; kingdom Metazoa; phylum Chordata; class Aves; order Coliiformes; family Coliidae; genus Urocolius; species Urocolius indicus. Next base: position 126,751 of record WBNH01005454.1, read on the forward strand.
GATAAAAGGTGGTTGTTTTTCCACATATACATAATTACTTCACAAATAACTGTTAATGCCTTTTATCTCTTCTTCTTTCTTAAAACTAACTGAAAAAGGCAAACCAGAAAAATACTTTTTTTAGGTGTGGGACCTGGTGTGATTAACGGAGAGGATGCTGGAGATATCTGAGGTGACAATACTGTTCACTGGTCATGTATGCATTGCTTGGATAATCTAAAAAAGCAGCAATCAGACATGCATTAAAGAGCTGGGATTTACATAAATTCCAGGATGGAACATGTCATCTGTACTCCTAAATACAAAAGACGGCTGGATTCCTTCGCTGGTTCACATTTAAGCCCCAATTCAAACCTCTCCAAAGCACATGCTTCATTGTTGACATAAACAGGGATTCCTTCCCAAAGCGGGGCCTTCGTGTGCCGAGCGCTGGCCTTTAGCTCACCAACATTCTCCAAAACAAGAGCCTGAAAAGCTGCTGTGGGAATATCATGCCCATTTACTCCATTTACTGTATCTCAGTGATCTCATATCTAATGGATGCAGTTTAAAAACAGAAATATTTTCCCTCCTAAATGTGGCTATTTTTGCTACTGTAACAAAGAGCATCAATTACAGATAAGTGTCTACGTCTCCGTTTTTCCATCTGCGAGTACAGAAAATAGTAATTTGCTCTTCCACAGGGCATTTCATGTAGACTAATGAGGACATCTCACTTGAAAAAAACCAACAAAAAAAACCTCAAAACAAATCTATGCCAGAATTTCTCCACTTACTATTGCTACATTATTGTAATAACGCAATATAGAAGATGACTAACACGAAAGATGGCACATTTTCCTCCACAATTTTTTTGGTCTTTTCAGCACTTTCAATAGTGTACTTTCTAGATTCAGTTCCACTGTTTGCTTCAACAGTCAGTTTCTTGGTTTCCTGTTGCTCGTGTGGGTATTTCTCATAGCAACAGGAGAGAACAATGTTTTCACAACTGGAAAAAGTGAGAGTAAAGTCAAAACACTGGCAGGGTGATCCAGGGGCAGATGCCATGCCTGAAATTATACTCCCTGCTTAGCGCGACTTGGGATCTTAAGCCAATAATCTCTGTCTAACAGGTACTCTCTGCAACTGAGCAAAGCTGTGAATCCACTCTGCTGTAGTTACTGCTACGAGCATTTACCAAAAGAGAGGATCTAAAAAACACCGTGATGACCCACCGGCGTTACGCAAAGCTGTACAAGTTGAGCGAGGATTCACCACTGGAGGTTGGGGCCCTGTCTCTGTCCGGACTATCTCTCTCCAGCCTGTGAGCTCCTCCGGCAGCGATGCTCAGGCTGCAGAGCCGGTTCCTCCGGGGGCCTGGCTTCCTCAGCGCGCCGGCCCAGGCTGTATTTATGAATGGATCTGACGGAACTCCGCCATGAGCCCGTGGTGTAACTGCATCACCCCATTGTTGCTACACACGCACAGCACTCACTGGGGAACAAAAAGCTGAATGAAGCGGAGCAGCTGCCAACTCAGGCAAAGACAACTTAGGAAACTATCTCATTCTTCCTTTCTTTTGCAGGCTATTTTGTCTGTTGTTTCCTTGCATACAAAATGCGGTCTGCAACAAATAAGGCAGGATAAGATACAGCGAGTTCTGTTACTTGGTTCCAAAACCACAGGCCCTGAACGCTACAAAGGAGAGGATAAATGGTGTATGTGCCATAGGAACAATGTTCAAATGCTATCCATTCAAGTTAGATTTCCACAATTTTATACTGCGGCTCAACACAAACTGAATTCTTTAGTGTGGTGGTTCTGAACGTTGTTTCTGTGCAGAAATCAGCAGGGATCTTTATGAAGGGATTTTTCAGACCTTGGGAAAAAAAAAAAAAGTCCCAGTGCTGACATATGCAGCACATTTAAATGGAGATATTTTAAATGTCATTTATTATGGACCCAGTCTTCAGAACAGCTTGACTCCATATTTTCAAGGGCTCACAGCCAGCTGTTTCGACAAGACTTTTAAGAAAAGCTTGGTTCCTTTTTCCTTTCTACCTCATGCCCTTAAATACGCTTTGGATTTTCAAAACCACTCAGTACACACCAGTTCCCATCTGGGAACAGACTTTTAAAAAGGACTTGAGCCTGTGTGCCATACAAGCCTACATGTTGGCTCTGCCCAAAAACTTTTCCCTTGCTGCTGATGCTGGGGAGGACAACTCTTTGCCACCTGGAGGGCACCTTAACAGGTGGGGTCTAGGAAGAAGGTATTTCTTACATGCGCATACAGCCTTCACAGAGTGAACCTGCCCAGCCTTTCTGGCAGACAGGGTATGCATATCCCACACATCACTTAAGAGAATGTTCCCAAGTGTGGCCAGAGAGATGGTTTCCAGACCCATAGCTAGTGAGGTGACAGAGGGAACCAATGGCTGTCCTTCCAGGACGCGAGTAGATAGATTTGCCCAAGACAGGTCTGTCTGTGGCAGAGCTAAGTATCGACTGCAAAGTCTTAAAGTGTGCCCTACCTGTTCAGCTACCCTTCTTCACATCCAGGAATTGTACACAGCAGGGATGCTGTATCCTCCTCTGAAGCATCTGTCTGCACCAGGGACAGGATACTGTGCACACTGGAATGCTGCTCTGGGATGCTATGGAAATTCCTGACTTCCTGAGTTGTTTATTTTTCCATTCCAATGACCCACCAAGAGATGCACAGGGAGCTCAGAAGCTTCCTGTGAGTACATCTGTTAACTCTTTGCCCACCAGCCTCTCCTCTCTTTGAGTAGTAGCAAAGGAAATATTCTTATCCTCTGGCAGCAAAACAGATCAGAACATGCAATCTGCATCCTGCAGAGCTGTGTGAAGCTGTATGGGACTAGCTTCTAACAACTCTGTGGGACAATAATGATTGGAAAAGGCAAATTCAGATGTGCTATGCAGAGCTACTTTCACTACTCATAAAGCTGCTGAGCTTCTCAGCTCCGTCAAGAGTAGCTCCCTGGTGTTTATTTTAGTAGGGGGAAGAAGTAATGAACTCAAGGTTTGCATGGCCTCACTGTTGCCGTCTGTTCAGATTGTGATTCAGCCTCCACCAAATAGCTCAGGTCAGCTATTTATCAGAAATAACTGTTATCCCCAGAATGACACTGGCACAAAGCCTTGAAGTACCATTTCATCTAAAGTCTGGAGTGCTGCTTTGAATTCATGTAAGGATAGCTGACACCAATGTGTTTTTGAAAGAAATACCAATGTGTTGGTTGTTTGCTTTCCCAATAGTTTGGTTCTAAATTAAATCTTGTTTATTAATAACATACTTTTTTGTTTCATTTCCTAATGAAACATCCATTAAAAACATTATAGCACTAAGTGCCAAACTCCAGTCTCAGCTACACCTGTAGAAATCTAAAGTAACTCCATTGACTTCAGCCTCCTGATTTATGCTGCTATTTCATAGCAAAGAGCACCCTCAAATTATCATTACACAACAGTAAAAGTGCAGAAAAGCTCATTGCAGTGAAGTTGCATCAGGATTTCATTATCACTCTCTACTTTCACATGCTTTGAACTCTGAAGCTAAAATTTTTCATTCTGCACCTCAGTGACATTTTTTGGAAAGCCAATGAGAAAGTCTCATCATCTGTTTCCACACTAAGCAATCACACACCCCCCAAAAGAAAAAAGATCAAAAGCCCATGGGACCCTCCAGTTGGGCAGGTCTCTCCCCCAGCTCTCAGCAATTTCCTGTGAGGTACCAGAAGGCATGGGGCGGGGGAAGAAGCTTTTCCCCTGCGGAACTGTAATTTCTGTGAGTTCCCTTGCCTTTCCACCACATGGTGCTCCTGAAGCTCAGGAGCTCTCATTTCTTCCTCTTCCCTAACCTCCCCTTTGAAAGCAAAATCATTCACATGGTGACGATGAATTAATTGTGTTCCAGCAAGCACAGCTCTCAGGCATCAGAAATTAGGAAGTGAAAGAACTGAAGCTGTTCATTCAGCTTTAACTAAGTTCCAGTGTAAAATATATTACAATAGTCATTACTCTTCATTAACACAGCCTTGGGCTAACTCTTACACAATCTAGCCAGTACATTTCTTTCAAATAATACATTTTACAGATCAGGCTGATATTTCTACCTAGTGCTAAGACTGCGTCACACGTCCCCGAGACACTGTTTTCAATTGCTTCTCTCTCTCAAGCTTCCAATCCTAGACCCTTTTGCAAAAGTCACGGAGAAAGTTTCTACCAAAGTATTTCTCCCACTTCCAAACAGCTGGCTAACGAAAAATACATCCATTATTTTGCCCAAGTTAAAAATCCTGGCCATCTTTGTTTGAGCTGAGACTTCAAAGCTTGCAGGAGACAGGCTTTGAACTAAGGCAACCTTTGTCACGATAATGGAAACATCTTGAAAAAATGATAGCACCTCAAACTGCCACAAAGACTTAATTTTGGTTTTACTATTACATTACCCAGAAGCTCTTTTTGTCCTGAGGTTGCTCTGACTTGGGAGCTGAGTGAGACTCTTCTCCATGATCCACACTGCTGTGGGCTGAGACTAGGAGCAAAGGGAAGAAAGCTCGTCTCAACCCAGTGCCGACAGACTCTTGGAGAAGAGCTGTGACCAGTAAAATGTTAGGAGTTCTTTGTTATTTGGGAAGAGTGATTTTTTTAAAATTTTTTTTTCTCCCAAAGGCATGTAAGCTCAGCCAGATCTGGGAAGAGTTTCACCAGGGTGGCAAAAAACACATTTCTGACAATAAGCCATCTGCTACATTTTAAAGAAAAGGTGTGAAGAAATTTTCAATGTAAAAAAAAAAAAAAAACCAAAATGTTTTTTTCCTTCTAACCACTTAAGAACTACTAAGCTGTTTCGGTAGGTATTTTTCTTCAGACTGAAACACTTGGGATGGAAAAATTCAGCACAGTTTCTTCAATCTGCAAGATGCTGCAAAACGGCCTTACATTAAGAAGCACTGGCATGCTTGAGAAAGCTTCAATAGCTTTTGTAATAAAGAACATGAGCTTTAAGTGTATATTGATAAATATCAAATGAAGGGAATTCAGAAAAACTCTCAAGACAATTCCCTCCTCAAATGTCATTGTGTTCAACACGCTTGCAACATGCTCGGAAAGCCAATTATCATGGGCTCTACAATACTAAAGAGGTAGATTCCACCAGAAGGACACCCCACTGTGGCTTTTCTTCTGCCCCTACATGCCTTCACAAACACCCCCAGTATGCAGACTGAGCATGGGATTTCTGTTCAAGCTGTGCTTCACAGGTAAAGCAGCAAGGCATCAGCCAGCAATCAGAAAGAAACACACTGAGAAGTGCAGCAGGAAAAGTGGCAGCTGTGATCCTCCCCCTTCGTGACCAAAGCAACTGCATCTGCCACACAGTGCAAACTGCAACAGCCCAACTGAAAGGGGACTAAGTAACAGATCCCTGCAGCAAGGGCTGTATCAGAAAGGGATGCACAAAATCTCTGCTGGTAAAAATGTCCATGAGGGAGGGAGATGCTTCTCCCTGTGAGCACGGAATTGGGGCACAACTAAGTATCTTGAGAAGTCCCGATAATATAGCCCTTGTGGCCCATGTGCTGAGCTTGTGCACCCTCACCTAGGACTTGAGTATCATCAGCACCATGCTGTCACTCCTACCCAAACCTCCTGTCTGTGATGAAAAGGACCAAAAAGGGGACAGATCCTTGTGACTGCACAGGAGGAGATGAAGAACCACCCTGAACTACTCTCTGGCATCTCCAGAAAGACAGAATCCAGTTACTCTGTGGTTGATCAAAACCCACCAAACACCTCAAATACAAATACAACAGCAAGGGCTACCTTCAGGGACATTTAGATTGGACATTAGGAAGAACTTTTTCACCAAGGGAGCTATTAAGCATTGGAACAGGCTAACCAGGGAGGTGGTGGAATCACCATCTCTAAGGATAACGAAAGGACACATAGATGAGGTGCTGAGGGACACAGGTTAGTTTGGTGATGGGCCTGGCAGCATGACTTGATGATCTTAAAGATCTTTTCCAGTCATAATGATTCTATGATTCTAAGACTCTATCTTGGCATCTCCCTTCAGTGAAGTGCTAAAATACTCTGGAAACAGTATCAGATGTTTATCTGGACCTACCAATACGAGGAACACGGTCTGGTGATGGAAAGACTGCATTGTTAATCACATGGTTCAGGAATAAAGCAATGAGCTCTGGTGAGGGTAATGCTTCCAGATCTGGGCTTTGGTTGGTACCTGAGCATCACTTGCTCAGGTGCTTCCTGATAATCACCCAAGGATTTCTGTAGGCAGCAACGTGCCTCACAGTGTCAGAAGCAGGCGCTAATCTTGTGAAAGCTCCCCTTAAACTTTCCAGTCACTCTCAAGCCTCCCTATTCCTTCCCTAACACCGTAAGGGCTTATTTGTGTTCCCATTCCTCACCTCACACTTGTCATTCCTGTGGTCTCATTATTAGCCTTGTCCGGCTGACTACCAAGCTGGTCTGTCAGGCTGCAGTTTGTAGAGCTGTAGTACAAGAAACTCAGAGACAATGATGGTTACAGAAATTCTTTTTGTCCTCATCTCCTGCCCTATCAAGAGTGTTTAGCTCTCCCAGCTGTTTGTGAGGCTGTTCTTGGAAATCTATCAATGAACAGAACTGGCTTAGAAACCCAAGCAAGCTTCCCTGACTCCTCAACTCCAAGACAACAAGTGGTCCTTCCTCCCTTCTTTTCACTGGATGACTTCCAGGGTAGGTTTGAAACATCAGGATACAAAGAGTTGTGTGGATATGCATAAGCAAAAACAACTATGAAAATGAGAAGTGGCTGAGGTACCAACACCGTGTGGTATCATCATATACCAAGGAAAATCACAGCAATGAGACACCAACCTTCCAGACTCTTTGTAGAGTTAAGACATGGAGTTATACAAGATATTCTTAGTGGCTAGCACCATTTTCCTTATTCTGCGGCCTTGGCTGAAGGCAGTACCTTTGCTGTTATCGACTCTCTCTAAATGTTAGATATTAGTCTCTAAATCCTCATCTTCGTCCAACTGGTCTCCAATGTCCTTCTCACATCTGCCCACTTGTCTTAAGAATCCACACAGATGGTTTTTGGATGCAGCATCCAAAACATTCAGTCAGAAAAACATTCAAGGAGAAAATTTAATTCAGCCAATAACTGCCACTATCACTACCAACAGTGGATAATTATTGTTTTCGGCATAAATTAAGTAAAGAAAATGAAATTTAGGTCACTTGAGAATTTACTCAGTCTAAACATAACAACTGGACAAATAAGCTTTGTGCAATACTCGCATCTAGTCATACAGTTATATAGGATTCTGTCTTGCATGCTCCTGCTGCTTACTGTTAACGTATCGCCACTCTGTTCCTCCACACTTAAAAGACAGACACAAAAGAGCAGTCACCTTTATAAAATTTTAATTTACACTGAAATAAACGTATGTTAAACTTCTGCAGCTACTTGATATACACTGTAATCATTCGGAACTGTAAACGTTCCTCTTTCTTTGCAAAACTCAAGTTCCAACCGAAAGAAATTGGAAATCCTGGAACTGCACTTGAAAATAAGGATCAATCTGATTGAAAGAAGAAAATAAATAGCAAAATTCTTTCCTTCTTGTTAAACTAGAGTACTCCTTTTTAACCAAAACACAGAATACTTGCTGGAAAAAAAACAAACCTTCTCTTGACAATGTTACCATAGATCTAATAATTTCATAGTGAATATGTAAAGCAATAAAAAGTTTTATAGTCAGCACATGTTGAGGACGACGCACTGGAAAATGATACTTCTACGGTAAAAACAAGTGTTATTCTTATCAGTGGCCTGCTTTTCAAACAGCCTGCTGACTTTCTTTCCTTTTGAGAGTATTTCATCAGCAAGCCATGTCAGCTTGGCAAGAGATGAAACTCCCGTTGTCTACAGACCAAGCAGCTTGAGGTGTCCCACCAACATGGGGGAGCAGCAGAAGAGGCACCACTCCTTAGGAAGGCATCTCAAATGCTCCTTTCAGCCCTCCTAGCTTTCTGCTGAGACTGACATGCACAGCTGTCAGGTTTAGGTTTTTCTAGTGTCCCCACTAGAAGCTGACCCCAAACCAGAAAACTCACTTTTGAGTGAGTTTGAGCACCACTGAAATGCTATCAGATTCACCTCTCCTACTGATGATGGGACTTTCTGACAAGACAAGAAATGCCCATCATGGGGTGAGTTTAGCAAAGTTACAGACAAAAGCCCTAACAGCCTGGGTTGCACCTGCCTCACCTTGTGCCAGTGCCAGAGGATTAGCTCATTATTCTCTTCCTTCAAGTCAAGGATTTTTAGATGACACCTCAAAAATGGCCAGAAGAGCAGTTTCAAGGTTGTAAACCTCCACATACACATTGGTTTTACCTTTTGCCTTGAGGGGATACTCTAAGCCTGTTCCATCCCTCTACCTGGGGCAGCACCCAAGGCACCTCCCCTCTATAATACATCTGACATCAGGGCAGGCAGAGCAGGCTCTCCCCAGCAAGCTGCTGAGCAAAGCATGAATGACAATTGATCCTGGGAGGCCAATGAGCTTTGAACATTCAAAGCCTCACAACCAAGGTGCCGGGTCCATGCCTGCAACCCCTCTGCTCTGGGAGCATCCCCCTCCTTCTCTCCACTGGGCTTTCGGGATCTCTCTGGGTTTGATGGCCTGGTTTGTTGCTGCGCCCTCAGAAGTGAAAGGAGAAGAGGAACATGGGACACTCACCACATCTGTGTTTGTGATCTTGGCCAGGAGGTCCGTGAGGCTGTCCCCATCATCGAGCTGAAGGCCACAGATGGCTGCTCCCACACTTCCAGTTGCTATCATTGACGGTGGGTACATAGCAAAGTTAAAATCTGCAAGAACAGATCTGGGAATTAGTCCAAGTCCAGACCAGAAAAGCTGCAAAACATCAGAGGCAAGCAGCATAATAAAAACCACGCCCAAGAATAAAAAACGGGGAAGTAGAAGAAAGGGAAAAGTGCCACTCTTTTTGGTCCGGCAGAGCTCATTAGTCACACCGCTCATCACAAGCAGTCAAAGGAGGGGTAACAGATCTGCAAATTAAAATGGAAATGCAGTTTGGTCTTTTATCCTCACTGATGCATAAAGTAAACCTGGACAATTTTTAATAGTCTTTCCTTAGTTTTAAAGAAAAAGAAAGAGAAGAAGGAGGCTTTCTGTAATTTATGTCAGAAATTTGGGCCTCAGTCACATTAGAGCTCTCTGTGTAACTGGAAAACTAGCTGGAATAACGTATCACAAAGGACCAAGCTGAGATTTTTAGACACGTCAATTTTTACAGGCTTAATTAACTCCAGCATTTAAAGACCTGTCCAGGAAAGAAGTTTTAATTAACAGTTCATCTTTACCACCTTTGCAATTAGGAAGCGAGAACACTTGCAGCCCATAGCTAAGTAATCAATGAAAAGACAAAAGATCACATTTGTCATTACGACTGCTTCTTAATAAACGAGCTGAAAATACATTTCAAAACTTCCTCTCACACATCTGTTCTTATGACCCTTATGAGGCAAATTTAATGGTTTATGATACTGCCATAGGCATTGGTTTATCGGCATGTGCTTACTAAATACCATTTCCAGGAGATCTTCTAAGGTTAGTGATCTCTACCTAACATGAAATTTGGTTTGCAAGTTCTTTGGTTCAACAGTGACTCATTAACAAACTTCTCTACCAGTTTTTAGTTGGTGGGACCGGAGGAGAAGGAAGAGGAAACCCAAGTAACATTTAATATGAAATAAACCACAATTAATGTCTTCAGCTTATTTATAGAAACAGATTGTTACAGAAAACTGCTCTTCTATTGAGGGCAAATCCCCAGCCCTCTCTGTTCAGCTAGCATGAATTCTGTAACCCCGTTGATGGTTGTATAATTGCTCAAGTTTTAGAAACACAGAGAGCTGTTCTCAGCCTCCTAGACATTAAGATGGTAGATACTGCAATAGCTGTGGATGTGGCATGTTCTTCTCCAGGCTGGAATACATCCCTAGGACCCATGTGGAATGAAGCAGGCAAGTAAGAATGGGACTTGGGTTGTAATGGACTTCCAAGGAAGTGGGGAGAGAAAAGGAAGAGCTGAAACCCTGACATGGATTTATCTGTCTCACAAAGCCACAAGGAGCTGACCACCTGCAAGCTCACCACTGCAGGCCTGCTAAAGCCCACTCTGCTTCCCACCAGGGAAGATCACCAGATATCACACTCTGACAAACACTTCCGAAGTAGCAAATTACCACTGACTGAAGCAATGAATGTAGACTGCCATTATTATAAAAGTAATAATTATGCACTATTCTAACAGTAAGAACTTGTCAGTGGGCACATGTTGAGGCAATAGGAATTGCCCTTCCATGATCAAAATCACTTTCACATTTGACTCACGTGGATTTATGCACACACATGCAAGGGCTAGCCCCATCCAGCCCCATCCAGCTTGTAAACGGATGACCGGAAGAAGCAGATGTTACCTGACACATCGCACATGCACTGGCCCCAGAGCCCACTCCATCAGCAGTGCCTCTGCCTGTGGGTGCACTTCTCATCAGGCCAGACTTCAAAGAGCAGGCCATAAATACAGTGGGATTTTGAGACCTTGAAAAGGCCCTCATTTTATGTTCTTTTGCCTCTCTTCTTTTTCATTGCTCCTGATGGGGGACCTCAGGACATGGCTCTCGGTGACTGATGCAGTAGACTGCTCCTGTGGGTTGATCTGGTAGCTAGTGGGTGTCACATAAGAACTGTGATTGCTGTTTGAACAGCAACGAATGCTTAACGTTCATGGAGGAGACCTAATATCCTCAAAATCTGCTGTCATCTACACAGAGCAACTCACAAGCAATCCCACTAGTTTGTTTAGAAAACAGATAAATTAAAGCAGGTTACATCTCCATGGGTCCGTTTCTCTTCTTGTACCCACTGCACTTGCTTGGGTTTGCAAATTGCGTGTGCTTGCATTGGCACGAACAAGGCTACTATTGGGCAACATGATCCTAAGCTGGGAACTGACTCCTGCATTTACTCTTTGGACTTACCAAACATCTCCTAGTTATCCATGGGAACTATGGGTAGCAACAGGCTTTCTGTAATTTTCTCCTCCCTGTTTCAAGTTTTGGGGAAGATGTAGTAAGAAGATGATGTGAAACCTCTGGAACTCTGACAGTGTTTGGACAGTCCCTGCAGAAGCTATGATGCAGCCAGTGAGAAAAAAAAAACTAATCACTCCCATCCATCATTTGAGCCAATAACAGGGAGAAATGGACCCACTCGGGTGGACCCACTGGGCCCCCACAGAGCAATTTCACCCAGTCTTGAGCGGCTGATAGGGAGACTCAGGCAACAGTGAGTTCCCTTGTCTTGGACTCAGTGCTGAGCACTGGCCAGGCACAATGGGCTGACCGAAGGACATGGCTCCAGCTTGTCCCCTGACCTTCCTTGCCTCCTAGGGGCTTGCATCAAGACCTTCACATTATCCAAACACTGTTCCTCTCGTGGTTGATTTTATATCTACTCCCAGAAACTGTCTTCCTAGGAAGCTGAATAAAGAGCCACAGTGCCCCTGCCAACTAGCACTGCTGTAGGTCTGCTTCCACGTGGGGTCACATGAGAACATTTCTATGCCCAATAACCTTGTTAGTTCTCTTAATGTCATTCATAATGCAAATGAGACAGCGAGCGAATGGCCAGAGGCCCAGAGTGACTAAAGCTCAGCATCCAGAAAGTCTTACATTGCCTCTAGCTCTAAACTAACTTCCCTCCATAACAAGCACCATAAACTTGGCTATCAAAGCTACACATGCCCAGTCTTTGTTGTACAACAGGCAGCGATTTGTATCACTGGCTTCTATTTTTAGCATATTAATTAACTACTGCAACTGGTGAGGCAAGTGTCTCCAACTGGAGAGTGTGGCACCATTGTCTGAAGTCATCACCTCATCTCGCGCTATTGAAAATCATGGCAGTGACCCTCCTGCTGATATGAATTTAACCTGACATGCCCACAAAGGGATGGGGGGTGGTGCACCAATTTTGTGCACATGGTTCTCCACATCACCCTGGACCCTATTAGTGTGGAAAGAGCTCATTGAAAGAAAAGAAGCCACATTGTGCTGGGCCACCTAGAGGGTTGAATAGAAAAGGCTGAGGAAAAGAGCAGGCAGGGGAATAAAGGACGTAATTAACATATTTCCATATTCAAGCAAAGCAATAACTACGTGAAATGTTTGTCAAGGTGCAACTAAAGCATAAATTTTAAGTATCGTATCTGAGGGGATGCAGAACTCCCCTCTGAGTCTCCTACATTCCATTGAGAAATCCAAACCAAGTTTTATACATTATTTTCAATTATAAACCTCTATCCCCTTTTCCCCCATGTCAATAAGCCAAGTCCCAGCATCCTCACTCAGTTTTCACACAGGTAAAACTATCCCCAGAACTGAGTCAAAACCTTGCCTTGATTTTTTTTTTAAATTAAAAAAAGGGAGGGAGGAGGGAGAAGAGAAAGAACCTAAATATGTGAAGCTGAAAGATATGCTTTAAACTCCTGTTGGAGATGATGAGCCCTGAATTACGAAAGCAATATTATAAAAAAAACACCCTTCTTACTGCACACCTGAAGCAAAGGTATGGGATAAATCTTTCTTTCAGACCTATGTACAACCTTGGCTAACAGGCACCCAGAGCCTGCACTGAAGGCATGGCTCTGATTCTAACTTTGTTGTGATTTATGCAATACCACACAAAAGTGTAAAAGACTCTCGTTAAAAGTCAGAGCAGTGCAACAACAAGCGGTCTACAAGAATAGGAGCCCACAAACACTCCACTGTGTTGTTAGAAAACAGGACTTGTTTTACCTTCTGTTTCCAAGCAATACACACTAGAAACCATCCCGTTCCCATTTTGGTATCACCTTTTTCCTCAAGGACCTTACAAATAAGGGTCCAACCTTGCACAACCCCACTGACTTCAGTGCTGGAAATAAAAAATAGCTGACAGAAGAAACAGTGCCTTTTGAAACACAGTCCCCTCTGAATCAGCCAGCCAGAGTTACCAAGCAAACTCTGAGTACTCTGAACACATACCCTGCTCTCAGACTGGGGTGTGCACAGCCAAGGAACGAACGCACGCACGTGCCAGGGATGTTTTTCTGCCAGGGAGGCACACGCAATCCACTGTCAGGTTCTAGGTCCCTGTACACTGTGACCAGGCTGTTTTTCTGGCTCTTTCCTGATCCAGTGGACTTCATTCCCTCTGAGCCAGGAAAATGCAAGGTTGACAGTCAGTCTACAGTGGCAGGGAACTGGAGGCAGGAACCCAGAGAGGTCCTGCGAGGGGAAGCCCTAACTCGCAGCCAAAAAATGGAAACTGCCGGAAGGAAAAGAGCACTGACGAATACCCAGGCTGAACGTGCTCGGTGTGCCAAAGCCAGGTGGGAACTCTACCTTCTTACAAGGACCCTTGTTACTGCTCTGGCTGCTGGTTGGATGTTTTTAACAGCCAGCTTGCCTGTCTCTAATTTGACAGAGGTTTATTTTCACAGTTGCAAACGCAGAATGGGAAAATCCTGTCTTCAGAAAGATAATGCTTCTCACAGGGAGGGCGGGAGGGGAAGAGGGGAAGCTTAATTCCATCAGAACAGAATCATGACAGTCATCAACATGGGTTTATAAAATGATATAATGGTCAAATTTCACCCAGACAATGCCCATACTATGAAGACAAGCATGGATCTATATTTAACCATCTAAGTTTAAAAGGAAAGTTTAAGGGGAACAATAGAACTAGTAAATTTCATTTTTGCCTGTTTTGATCCAAGTGCAATTCCAGCATTAAGAGTGCTACTTTTTTGTCAGACATGGTAGGCTGTAACGGCATTGGCCATTTTTTTCTCTTGCTCTGGTATTTCTGTAAGACACTGCCATTTTTCCTCACATTAACCATTTCTGCTTTTAAAGGCAAAAAGAAGATGATTCTTTAGCCCTTTAAAGAAGGGCACGGCAGTGCCAACTACAACAAAACAAAAAACTCAAGTAAAACAGGATGCAGGCCTGCTTCTGTTCTTTCAGTAGGCAGGAGGTCAGACACCGAATTCTGCTCCTGGGCCACTGTAATGCAAAAAGCATTTGGCCTTCATACAAATGGGTTTGAAGTATCCTAAATGTCAGTGCTCCATCACAACCATTCAAGTCGAGACAGGAAAGCACACTGAACAATCTACGTAAAGTGCATGAGGACTCGCTACAGTATACTTACTAGCTGACCATAAACAGTTTTTCTGAACAACTGTTTGCAGTGGTTATCATTCTCAATTGTTCTACACCTCCGCTAAGGAAGCCTAACCAAGGATCGGGATTATGTCAGTGCTTGAACCACCAAAGGTCAGATCTGCAGCTGGTAGGAAGGAGGGCAACTTATCTGGCAGCACTGGAATTACACTAGTTTGTATCAGCAAAGGCTCTATTCCTCCATTTCCTTCCACCTCACCTTCCCATGTTTGGTGGGTCCTACAACTTAAGAGTGAGACTGCTCATACAAAACATTCTCCAGGCCTTGCTTCCTTCTTGATGGAGCTTCCATAGTTCCTATGGCTTCATTTTGCTGTAAAGCTCAACATACTGATACAAACTGCCTCTCCCAGGAACAGCAAGAGCCTTCTTTTGTATGGCAACAAATTCATGTGGATTATTCTTTCATCCATCATGCAAGTACTGTTTGTGCAACCACTGCCACTTTGCAACGTGTATTTTATTTACAAGAGACTAATCCACACAACAAAGCATCTGTGGACCTCTTTCTCTTCCTCTGCAAAGAACAAGTCCCAAATGAAACCCATGTCACACTTCTATCCTCTATAGGGACAGAGTGCAACAAATCTTACACTGGCTGAGAGGGGAAGGATGCACAGTAGACTTGCCCAGCAGGAATCCTGACGACCAAACATGCCTCTTTGTGTTAAAAGCATTCTGTGTGGTTGCTCTTCAGGTCACTAGTTAGGGTTGTGGGCCTCATCTTGCAGTCTTCACTCAGACAACACTCTCATTGACTTCCACAGAACTTCTGTCTGAGCAAGGACCCAGGATTTGGCCCAGAAGTTAAAAAAAAAGCCTTCTCAGCTTTCAAATGTAGGTGATTAATGTCCCAGAAAGAGTGGGCAGAGGTTTGGCACACTGTGCAAAACAGCCTGAAAGCTGAAATTTTCCTTCTTTTTCTTAGCCTCTTTGCAGACACAGGCTCTGAAAGCCACTGGCCTATGAGATGCTGCATTGTATCCATCATGGGAACATCTCACCTGCCACAGGACTCTGCCGAAGCACAGAAGAGACCATGCAAAGGGCTGAGTCTAGCGATCTACACAAGTTGCCTTCTGTCTCTGCAAGTCTGCAAAAGTTTTTGCTTCCAAGTTTTGCATGCCACTTAAATGAAACACTGAAAACCTCCTTGCTGAGATTAGTCTCTCCATTACATCTTGCGTTCAGAGACACATAACTCCTCCTCCTGAATGTCTACTTGCACAGCCTGTCCTCCCACAAAGCATATTCCTGTATAGGCACTGAGATAAAATGGGATATCCTGTGCCAAAACAGTGGCACATACAGCTTTCCAACAAGAGAGCATAATGCAAGGAAACAGCTGGACATCTGTGACTCTGAACAGCCTGGAAGAAGGAAGAAATGAACGGCACGCTGAAGTCCAGGCAATAATGCTTGGTTCTCATTGGCAGTGTGGCACACTTCACACGCAGCTGTCTAATCAGTGCCCTCTCCCACACCTCCAGAAGCGATGCCCTGGCTTGGAGCATGTCACCTACAAGCAAATGGGCAGCCCTTCAGAAAACACTTCCAAACTCGGGAGCGCCATGCAAAGAGACAGAAGAGGAATGAAGGGTGCAAAGCAATGAAAAGACGGAGATAGGGTAAGAGCAGCAAAGTGACAAGATCCAAGAGTGCAAAAGACGAACAGTCTCCATTTGGTTCATGGATAAACATGATCCTCCCACGATGAAAAAGCAGTAAGTGTCAATTTTGACAAGCTATATTGTAAAGAACACTGTTCGCAAGGCCACAGTGCTGGCAGCACAGCCAGGAACAGGCTGCAGTCAGGCACTGCTTCTGGCCTTTTCCTGTGGAGAAGGAGTTTTCTGAAAGCACTGCAAGTGCAGGGCAAGGGAAATAGAAAACTTGTTATTCAGAGAATAAACTTCTGTTTTGCTCAGCAGCAGTATGCTCAGATGGGACCAAGAGGGATACATTCCAGTTTCAGTCATGCTCATGTGAATCATCAATCAGCGCAAGGACTGGGGAGACGCTACGGATTTATATCCACCCAGTTTTTTTTTTCCAGAAACCAGGCTCAGAAGAGACAGAGAAATGGAGAGAGGGCCAAAGTGATAAAATGTGACTGAGAGCCACATACAAAAGAACCTGTTATCATTTCCTTTTGCATAATGTTCAAACGGAAAGGAGAAGAGAGCCGAAAACCAAAGTGATCCCATACATCCAGGATGTTTGATCCTCTCTGTTTGCTGCCATCAAGTACTGCAGGACCAAGGTCACAGACGGCTCTGTAAAGGCAGGAAAGATGTGGGAATTTCTGGTATAATGCTTTTGCTGGGAAATTAAAATGGAGCAGTTGGTGAAGAAGAACTCAACCTAGAAGAATGAAGTTCAAAATATACCAAATTTCACAGGATACATGAAAGAAGAAAAGGTATCTGAGCGCAAAGAAAGCTTCACTGAGATGAATGGGGAAATAAAAAGAGATTCATTGCTGTGCTCCAGGCCAGAGCTGTTAGCCAGCCAGTGAGGTCAGGTCTGGTAACAGTAAGAGTCAAAACTGCGCTAAGAACATGCATGGAGGGAGCAAGGGAAGAGGCAGCCACATGTCACAGGAGGTCATATTGCTCAAAGAAGGCAAATGGGGAAATGAAACCCCAGGCTCAACCCGAGCTGGTGGAGAGCAGAAGCTTTGAGGGAGAAAGGGAAAGAAGAAACACAGCGGCTGATGAGAGCTCTGCAACAAATAGGACAAGAAAGGGAAATGACAACTGGATCGGGAAGGAAGTCTGATGCAAAGGGGCTTTTCTTCACCAAGGAGGGTCAGAATGACTTTGAGAAGAGTAGCAACAAAAGGGAAATACACTAATAACAACGTTTCTATAATGAAAATGGGGGCAACAACTTGCTAATAAACTGAGAATGAGGTAAAAAACTGGGAACGAAGGCTTGGTAAGATCTATGCTTTTAAAACTGAAAGGTTGTGGATGCTCCTCAAAACTAAATGCCAATGCAGTAGTTTGTAGAAAATGGTCTGAGAAGAAAATCTACAGCCAATATCATGGTGCCCTGTCTTTCAGGAAGCTCTGTACACAGTCATTCATTTGCAAGAGAAACAATCTCTGACTTGTTGTCTCTCTAAACTAGAACTTCAGTTCATGCATGGGAGATGTGTAACAGAAGAAACAGATGACAAAGGGAAGCGCATGAGAGAAGTTCATGACTGGGCTAAGGGCTGGAAAAGGGATGCCATTTCCCATCTCAGTAAATGGACTACTGAGGCACAGAGATAATCATCAGTTCATGGAGAAAGAGTGGAAAGAAGCTATGGACTTTAGAAAGCCCCTCATAGCCCATAGTCCTGTAATGCTCAGGTGACACGGAAAACTTCAAGGGCAAAGGATTACAAACTAGAATTTGAAAAGTTAAATCATAATGAAATCCAGGTAACTCAAGAAAATGTCCTCTTGGATGAAACAAACCGAATGAAAACACTGTTGTGAAAGCAACAAAAGAGGGAGAAGACTGGTCTGGTTTTGAAGACAACATCCAGGTATATTGGCGACTGATGCTGTTACAGGGATCCAGAGAAATGTCCATGGGAAAGACTATCTTTTTCAGAAGAAAAAGGGCAATGTGAATGAATCTCAGATAAGGAGAGAAGGCAAAGAAAGAAGAGAAAGCTGATGTATTAAAATTAAGAGCTAATTAGTCCAGAAACATCTCATGCATTACCAAAAGTGATCCTACAGACTTTCAGAAACATTTTTATCAAGTCCTGTGGTCTTTTGCCTGAAATGGATCATGTTAGCAGTGGGAAAAGAAGGGAAAGCTTAAGCATCTTAGTAACCAAGAAGTTAATTAACCTAGCACAGCCCATATAAAATTCTCTAAACCAGGTTGACTGAGGTAGCAAGAACCGACCTATGTTGTCAAAGCAGTCACTAAGTGACTACACTAACTACACTTCAAACATTGAGAAGCAGGCGTAGCAGTAGACACTCATGACCGAAAAGTTGCACCTCGTCTTCCTTTCCCCTTTAGAAACACACAGTTCCTAGCACAAAGGACTAGGTATACCAAACCATAATGAATTCAAACATTGAGCCATACACTATCGGGCAATAATCCTGGAAAACACTGCATGCTGTTTATCTGTTCCAGGTCTGGCTTTTAAGAAGTGATCTAACTATTAATCCCTTGGATGAAAATTAGAGTGCACTTATTTTCTAAAAGGCATTGGGGAAAAAAATCGCAAATTAGTGTTTTGCTAACAGGTGTAAATAAAAAGCCTATATTCCACAGAAAGAATTATTCTCATTTAAATCTTCAGAAATTGTATTCAACCAAACATGTGACAAAAGAGGAGTGTAACAGTTCTCTATGAAACAGACTAGTGTCACTGCTTTCTGGTGAAGTTAAGAGAATGTTTTTAAACAAAGGCATTACTTTTAAAATTGCTGTTCCTTATGCTCCAGTAATGTGGCAGTATCACACACACGTAAAATACGATTTTTAACTTTTACCTGGACGGCAATTCAGCCAACAAAAAACTTACAAACACATTCACTTAATGCATTAGCCCAATACATTTTGGGTTAATGTGCCATAAGAGCTGGCTGTCACACGTCTGCCCTTGCAAGCAATCTGTGGTCCTTTAAAGAATCAGTGGAGGGGCAAAACAGCAAACTGTATGGTCTAATCCAGTCTCACTGACTTCACTGCAAAAGCACCACACGTGTCCGCAGGGGCAGAACTGCAACTGCACTGCAGGTCCCGATTCCCAGAACGTTGTTTGTACACAGATTTGAGGCCTGATTCACCGTGCCCTTTGCAAACAGCCCCACTGGCTTCAGCCGCTCTTCCTGCGCACCTAAGGATGGAGGGCATGAAAAACCTTTGTACCACCAGTGACTAATCTGCCTCTTCAACCGCACGGCAATCAGCAGATGCTCCCAGAGCACCTCGGCCTACCTGTGGCACAAAGGGCAATGAACGTCTGTGCATGCTTCCGAATCAAAAGCAGCTTGTCTTTAGGTAGAGGCAGCTTCCTTAGGATGTGTTCAATGAAATCATGTGGGGTGACAGCTGCGAGGTTCCACTTCAACTTCCCCAGCACCACCAGCTCCCATTCCTGCAGGGGGAGACAGGGAGGGGAGAACAAAAGCCATAAGCAAGCCTCAAAAAGAAACCTCACTTCTTTTATATTTCTCTGATTGTAATTATATCACTGCTAAACTGGTTTTGCTCACATGTTTTTTTTTTCCATATGTCTCTAATGCTTTGAAGCTGTTGACTTTATTCTTTTTATTCCTTAAAAAAAAAAAACAAACCAAACCAAAACCAAACCAAAAAAACCTCACTGGAAATGTCAAGCTCTACTGAAAATAATGAGACCTGGCAGCTCCTGCCAAGATTTTACTTTTTTTGTATCCAGTGCTGAATGCCCACCCAGAAAGTTTAGCCTGCAATTAGATATTGCCAAGGTCACTGTGGTCCTTTCCTATAACTTCTTTTAAATGGCTATAGTCCTTACTTTATAGCCATTTAAAGCCCTAGGGATAAACGAGCACAAAAATAACCTATATTCTTTTTTTTTTTTTTTCAAAACTGGGAAAGTTAGCTTGATGGCATTCTCTCCCAAAACTGTACTCAAATGCTCCTGTAGATAAATTTGATGGCGCTTAAACTACAGGCCTCACAGAAAGAAGATGCACAGCCAAGGCGCAGCCTGTGTAAATTACCTGCCAATAAATCACGTAGAATCTATTCCTGCATTCTTTGCACACCTGAAACTCCCAGTGAAATCAAACTAAAGCTTGGGCACACATACAACTATTCCCTGTAATACATGCAGAAATGGTATCAACAGATCCCACCATGGGGTTCAAGCAGGGCTAGACCAGCACGCTTCAACACTTAAAACAGGTTTTCAATACCTTACAGTGCCCTTCAAGGCGAACAAAGCTCAGGCCTTGGATTCATTTGTCGCATGCATCAGCTATTAAGTAAATTCCATGCACCAATCTCGAGTCCTGATGATGCATGAGCCTGACGGAGCTCAGAGTGGTGGGGAGCCCCAGCTAAGCTCGTAGAGCTGGCAAGTAAAAAAAAAAAAGTCCTCCTTTGCAGCTGAGGAGATGTCAACCAGCGTTGCTGAGAAACCATAAACATGGACCCCACAATGCCATTTCTCCAGTCGTTTCTTTGAATAGATGGCCACTTTAACAGCAAGTTACCTTCCTACAGACATTCCTACTGGATTATGACAGAGATCTCCATAGCTTGAAAAATCCCATATTCGCATATGGAAAAGGCCCCAGAAAACAGATCAAGTTTTTTTCTTTCTCAAGAAAACACATAAAATGTTTGAACATAATGGCAATTACATTTAACTAAGAACATTACTAAGATGACACTTTCATGTAGAAGAACACTTATCTAGAGGAATGAACGCTAGGAAGCAGTTAAAATGCATGCACAAAAAGGTGGGCACATTGCTCCATGTCTTCTGACGCGGGGACCACAGCTCATCTCCCAACAGTCCACACCACCAGCCTCACACCTCATGCCTGTAGCGGCCACAGCGGGGTTTGGTGTGCAAAGCCCCTTCCTTTACAGAAGCATGAGCTCCCAACCCCTCCCAAGGTGAATTCCCACTGCCTTCACCCAGCGATTCATAGGAGAAACTCTGCTGGGATTCATCAGGCTGCACACATTCACCAGGAGCTTCGAGAACAAAGCTATCTGGCTCAATAACGCGTCTCCCTGGAAGCTTAATGTCTAGTGCTTCTACGTCACCAAACACTTTGCAAATACTGATTATTCTCTTAAATAATTCTGACTTTTTTTTCGTTTCAGCTTTCACTGTGTCTGAATTGCTCTTGAGCTCTCCTGGGAAGAGTAGGAGACACGGTTGCCTTTCACTCTCGGGGCTGCACTTGCATCTCGCCGCTTGCCTCTACGATAACGTACAGGAGGACGACATTCACCAAAGTCACAGGAGCAAGGGCCGCAGCTTAGGAAAGATGACACTGAGAAAAACAGCCACGTGACCGCTGGTATCCGAGCCCCCCTGCATGCCACTCGACGGCAGAAGACCACCC
>WBNH01005454.1:148477-168505 GCA_013401255.1 Urocolius indicus
CCGCGCGCACGTGCGCCCGTCGCCACCTTCCCGGCGAGGTCGCCTGCGGGGACGCCCGCGCCCACCGGGGCTACGCGCGGGGACGGGGAGGACGGGACACAGCGACAAGGACCTCGCGGCTCTGTCCCAGCCCCTGCGGGCTCCCACCGGCAGCGCTGTGCCCGGTGAACGAGGCCGGGAGCCGGTCTGCGTGCCGCTCGGCTTGCGAAAAGCCAGAGCCCGCACGGAGCACCCCTATGTCCCTGGCACCCTGTGCCTGACATTTGGGGTCGACTCCTCTCCTACAATTCACAGAGTGCATAAAAACCCGTGAAAAGTGCGATTTGGGTTTGTTTTGGTTTTTTTTTAAAGGTGTGGAGAGAGTGGCAAAAGTGACGCATGTCGCCGTGCAAGAAAAAGGGAGCAGGAAGGAGAAGGTGGCCAGCACATGGGCTGACGGTGAGAAGATGGAAGGGGGCTGCTTACCAGCAGCTCTTGGGGTCTGATGGAATTGTCCGTATATATGCACAGCTTCTCGGCTGTGAGGGGGATTGTCTCTTTCAGCTTGGAGGCCAGGAACATGCACACAGCCCCCAGGAGCTGCAGATGGCACTTCCGAGTGGGNGTTAAAATGCATGCACAAATAGGTGGGCACATTGCTCCATGTCTTCTGACGCGGGGACCACAGCTCATCTCCCAACAGTCCACACCACCAGCCTCACACCTCATGCCTGTAGCGGCCACAGCGGGGTTTGGTGTGCAAAGCCCCTTCCTTTACAGAAGCATGAGCTCCCAACCCCTCCCAAGGTGAATTCCCACTGCCTTCACCCAGCGATTCATAGGAGAAACTCTGCTGGGATTCATCAGGCTGCACACATTCACCAGGAGCTTCGAGAACAAAGCTATCTGGCTCAATAACGCGTCTCCCTGGAAGCTTAATGTCTAGTGCTTCTACGTCACCAAACACTTTGCAAATACTGATTATTCTCTTAAATAATTCTGACTTTTTTTTCGTTTCAGCTTTCACTGTGTCTGAATTGCTCTTGAGCTCTCCTGGGAAGAGTAGGAGACACGGTTGCCTTTCACTCTCGGGGCTGCACTTGCATCTCGCCGCTTGCCTCTACGATAACGTACAGGAGGACGACATTCACCAAAGTCACAGGAGCAAGGGCCGCAGCTTAGGAAAGATGACACTGAGAAAAACAGCCACGTGACCGCTGGTATCCGAGCCCCCCTGCATGCCACTCGACGGCAGAAGACCACCCCCCTAGCCTTCATCCAGGAGACGAGCCCAGCCTGTCCTGCGACAGGGCCGGACACCGACATCAGCAGGGTCGCTGGTCAGCCGCCCGGTCCGGTCCATCGCGGGGCGCAGCCGGCAGCCTTGAGCCTCCCTTGAGCCGCGGGAGGGGGCCCCTGAAGACGCTCCCCCCCNGGGACACAGCGACAAGGACCTCGCGGCTCTGTCCCAGCCCCTGCGGGCTCCCACCGGCAGCGCTGTGCCCGGTGAACGAGGCCGGGAGCCGGTCTGCGTGCCGCTCGGCTTGCGAAAAGCCAGAGCCCGCACGGAGCACCCCTATGTCCCTGGCACCCTGTGCCTGACATTTGGGGTCGACTCCTCTCCTACAATTCACAGAGTGCATAAAAACCCGTGAAAAGTGCGATTTGGGTTTGTTTTGGTTTTTTTTTAAAGGTGTGGAGAGAGTGGCAAAAGTGACGCATGTCGCCGTGCAAGAAAAAGGGAGCAGGAAGGAGAAGGTGGCCAGCACATGGGCTGACGGTGAGAAGATGGAAGGGGGCTGCTTACCAGCAGCTCTTGGGGTCTGATGGAATTGTCCGTATATATGCACAGCTTCTCGGCTGTGAGGGGGATTGTCTCTTTCAGCTTGGAGGCCAGGAACATGCACACAGCCCCCAGGAGCTGCAGATGGCACTTCCGAGTGGGCACCACTGCTAAGAATCTGTCCAAGTAATTCATGGCCAGAGGGAAAACTTCTTCTTCACACTTCTGCTCTTCACAGACCTGCAAGCAAGGAGCGTGGGGAGGGGAGGACGGGGAGGTGGGAGAATTGGGAGGGAGCGGGGGGGAGAGGAGAGAAGAGACAAGGAAAAAATAAATAAATGAGTGATTCCACGAAACAGACCACTGCCTCCCTGCTATTTTTGTTTCCCGGGGAGCTAAATTTTGGGGGAGGGGGAGATCTCTGGAGAGGCTGGGAAGGCTGTCAATCGGCTTTCACATTCCTTTAGTTCATTCAGTAAGAAATGAATTCAAGACACTGTGTGGGAGAGACGAAAAGTCCCATCCAGAAGCAAGTGAGCAGCCTCGGAGTTTTTTTGGTTTTTTTTTTTGCGCGACCCAAATTTTTTTTTTTTTGATTTCGTCATATTTTCAAAAAATCGTTAAAAATATTGAAACTTCACCGGGGGTCTCGGTTTTGGTGCCAGCGGCATCCCGGGGCGGTCCGCTATCGTTTCCGACAATTGCAAAAATTCCACCGGGGGGGTGTCCCCGAGCCCTGCGCCCCCGATCCGGCGAGGCGGGGGGGGGGGGGGGGGGGGGGGGGGGGGGAGGACGGGAGACACAGCGAGAGCGAGGTGGGGAGAGCAGAGCAGCCTGGATCCTTTTCAGCCAGAAGCGAGCGGAAAAAAAAAAAACATTTCAAAAATTTACCAAAAATCGGATCCGGGGAGAAAAATCACAAATCGCACATGAAAACCAAGCGGGGAGTCTGACCTTTTCAACCTAGGTGGTTTGATCTGGGAAAGGTCCCCCCCAAAAGAGATCCGACGGGGTAAATGATGGGTGGTGGGGTCAGGGCAAAGCAGTAGAGTCTGCGGGGATCTGGGCCCGCTGCCGCCCCGCCTGAAGTATCGGGGCGAAGGAAGTGAGGGGAGTCGCTGCCCGCTCGAGCTCCCCGGTCGCCCCGGACAGGTCTGGGAAGGTCAGGAGGCTGTGTCGGGGTGCATTTCCGACACCGTTCTTGGAAAGGACGGGGGAAGACGCGCTCGGCGCCTCCGAGCAGCTGCATGCAACGCAACATGGCGAAAAAAAAAGGCACGTCCTCACCACTGCATACGTGGGCATGAAATACTCACTGGGCAAAACGCGAAGGGCACCGGGCACCCCCCGTCCCTCGCCTTGCCCCGGTCGCAGCTGCTTTTGCCCAGAAAAGCCTCAATCTCAAGCGCTCACGGCCGCCCGCAGACGGAAGCGGCTTTTCTTTGCTTTTTTTAATTGCAAATGACTTTTCCAACTACCCCCTCCCCCTCGCTTCCTCCTCTCCTGCACCCCGCTTTGCAGCGGCCCCCCGGAAGGGCACATTTGCACCGGGGTCTGTCGACGCTCCCCGCGCCCCTTCCCCCACCGCTCCGCACCGGGTGAGCTCAGGAGGGGGAGGAGAGGAGGGGGGAGACACGACACAAGAAGAACCCCCACGGCGACCGGAGAGGCGACAGGCTGCAGGGGGGAGAGGGGACGAGGCGAGGCAGAGGTGCTACCCACGCCTGAAAACCTGCAGCCGGCCGCCCTGCATTACCCCTCCCCGGGCGGCACCGCTCCGAGGGGAGACGCCGGGATACCAACCTCCAGCATCCAAGTGGCCACCATCCTCCTCATGAAGGGCTGGATGTCCTTCTGGACGCACTTGAAGTAGGAGCACTGGGGCAGATATCTCTCCTCTATAGTTAGTAAGTTGTGCAAAACGCGTTCATCGTAGAGCAAGTTTGGGTCAGGCAGAGCTCTCCTCATGGGATCCACCTCGCAGCACAGCAGCTCCATGTTTCCGAAGAGATCTCCCTCTTTCTCTGATGGAAAAGTTTTTTGGGTTTTTTTTTTTTGTTGTTGTTTTTTTTGAGGGGGGAAAGGGGGTGGGGAAAGGAGAGGGGTAAAGGAGGAGGGGTAGGTGGGTGGGAGGAAGACGGCAGGGCTTTCCAGCTCGCTCCTGCCTCCCTTGAAACTCCTCTCTCCCTCTCGATTCCTAGCCTAAAGTTGAAGCAAAGTGACGCAACTCGCTAGGGCAGGCACTTCTCTCTCTCTCTCTCTCTCGTTATTATGGAGAACAGCAGCTGGTCAGACGTAACATCAAACGCGGTTTTTTGTTGGTTTTTTTTTTTTTTTTTTTTTTCTCTCTATCGGCTAACCAGGAACCAGGAGGCCCTCGTATAGGGACACACACACACACAAATGATAGCTTCTCTTTTCCTTCCATCCAGCGACCAAATGAAATCCGCTCCATACTTTCCTTCTGCAGGATCCCATCCGAATCTGTTCTCTCCGCCTTAATGCAAGAAACTAAGGGCTCCCTCTCGGTACCCACAGAGACGACGGGGGCAAAGGATGAAATGTCCTGTCTTAGCGGGGTGCCAGATCCACCTCCCTCCCCCTCTTTCCCCACACACACACTTGTTTCCTTTTCCAGCACCCCTCTAAATCTGCAGCCGGAGGGGAGCAGAGCTCCCCGCTCACTGCAGCCTCCCGCACTGCAGCCTAACAGCAAACTCGAAAACGACCCCAAAGCTCCTTGAAGGGTGGGGGTTCTGCGGCATTTTCGGGCTGAAATCTAACAATCACCACACGACTTCCTCCGGTACACATAACGTGTTTCTAGCAGGCGGACCGTTTTAGCACTGCATGGCCACACTGATACAACTTTCTAGGAAACGCAGCGGGGGAGGGAGGAGGAAGAGAGGTTGGCTGGGAGGGGGTGTGTGGGGCAAGAGGAGTTATGCCCCGCACGGGCTGTCTTCCACCCTTCTCGCGCTTCGCCAGCGTCGCTGCCTGTAAATTGTGTCAACTTTGCGAAGTATCTGCCGCTGCCTGCTATGGCAGAGCAGAGGCTCCCGAGGGGGAAGGAATGAGCTGCTCGGGGCCGTCCGGAGATGAGCTCCTCGGGGGAGCGTGCCAGGACCACGCTCCCGGGGCGGCCGTCCTGCCCCCATTCAACCCCCCACGCCTGGGAGCCGCGGAGGTGGGCTTGGAGAGCTGGGGGTCTGCGAGGGCGGGGTGGTGGGGGAAATACAGGACGAAATACCGCCTTAAAAGCGTGAGTGGGGAGTTTGGGGCGCCGCTTCCCCTCCCTCTATTTGCATAGCCAATAGCTCTGGGGCTCTTGCCGCTGCGCGCTGATTGTTACCGGGCAGATTATATTTTAAGGACGCATGCTGCCCGGCATCGAAAGCAGCCCGGGAGGGAAGGGGGCGAAGTAGAGTCCCTTCACCTGACCGCACAGCCGGTCCCGGGAGCCGCAGCGGCTCTGCGGGCGGCCACCCGTCGTTGCCCGCGAGTGGGTAAATGCGCCTCCTCCCACGCCGGCCCTAGCCTCTCTGCATCAAAACGGATAGGAGGGATGGGACCGATTTTGCCGTGGTTGGCATATTTTCGGAGTTCACCAGCTCCCTTGCAAAACACATCAGGGACGACCCCGCACCTAACCCGTCCGACGGAGCAAATGGCTAATTCTCCACTAAAAAGCCCGTAGGAAGCCCCCTGCCTGTCGTCCATCGTCCCCTGGTTAAAGCGGAGCCGGGCCGGACAGCCGAGCCCTCCACGCGTTGCTAGCAGCATTGCCCCACAAAATCAATACCGCGCCCTCCTCGTCCAGTCCCGTCCCCTACACGGAGCGAGCTGCTCCCGGTCACAGCCGAAACGAAGTGGCTGCCGGGCACCGTGTGTGGCCTCTAGCCCCAACCCCTTCCCCCCCCACCCACCCCGAGGCCAGAACTTACCGGGGTCGAACTCGCCGTAAGCGGAATTGGGCACGGCTTTGCCCAGCCAGGCTCTCCGGGAGGGCGAAGGAGGGGAGCGAGGAGGGGGCAATCCCCCGCCGTACGTCGAGGGCGGCGAGCGGGGACCCGCTGCGGCGCGGCGTGCTTGGCAATGAAAGGCTCTTTAACTTCCACCATTCATTTCCCCTTCCTGGCTACTCCTGTGAACAGGGAGCGTGTTGTGTCAGCGCACGTTTTCCTTCTCCAAACTTAAATTCATAAGCGCTCGCATCTGGCTTTGTAGCCCGACAATGCAGCGATTGTGATTTATGTGGTTTTCGGGGGGGAGGACAACGGGTGTCCTAATTGTCCGGCACCGACTTCCCGAAGTGGGGTGATGTCTGGGGCACGGCGCGGCTGCCGGCGGCGGGGAGCCGCGGGGACTGGGAAAGGGATGCGGGGGGAATACCCCGCGCCCCGCGATGCCAGTGCCACCGCGGCCGCCGGGGGAGCAGCCCAGGGTTCTACGGGTGGCGGGACGCTGCCTCCCCGTCACCTTACTGGGAAGGGCGATGGGAAAGGGGTGGTTCCCGTTAGGAAAAAAAAAAACGACCCAAAACCACTCCTAAATCAATAAATGGAAGCACGCCAGCTTTGCACGTGGAGGTGCCGTGGATCTGCAGCGACATCGTGATAAAAATAAACAAAACCAAACCTACTGTTCCCTGGTGCGACGGCTTTATATGCGCAGTAGCCGTTTCCACCGGGAAAACGTCGGTGCCGTGAAAGGCGGCGGGCAGGTAGCCGGAGACCCACGGCCGCGGTAGCCAACGTGCCAGAGCTGCCCCCTCGCCTTCTTACCGTGCCCACGGGCTCTGCCTCACGCGTTTGGAGGCAGCAGATGTTTTAACAGCCTCCGTGTAGAAATTACCGAATGCCATATGTTAAATACCACCCTCCGTCCGGAAAGAAGAAGAGGAAAAAAGATGGTACTTTTCTCACTGTTTCCTCTTCTTTGATTACATCAAACATCGTCGGGATATGTTTTTGTTTTGGTGGTTGTTTTTTTTTCCCCCCGGCGACTCCGTGAGCAGCACTGAGCCCTGCGCGGAGCCGCTGCCGCCGGGGAACCCCACTCCTGGGGCAGCCGCGCCGGCCACCCGCAGCCCGACGGGAGGAGGCTGTCCAGCTCCCAGGCGGCGGGGAGGACAACGATGTGGTCACTGCATATGCCTGGGGAGCTCCTCTTCTGCATCATCGAGCCGGGTGTCGGGGCTCCCAATCATTAATCCGACAGGCAGCTATCATGAAATCGGTAACATGGTATTTTATTGGTGTTAGCCCGAGATTTTTGCAAAACGCGGCGACTCTTGCTTGTTGTTGGTTTGGGTGTTTTTTTCTTAAAAATAAATCCTTAATTCGTCAACAATCCTATTTATTTCTGTTGTTTTCTTTGGAAATCCCAGAAAGCTATCTTAAAGATGCTTCAGGGGACGGAGTGGGATCAAGCTTTGCATTCGATCCGCAGACCAATAGACTTGGGGCAGCCGCAGGTTTTTTGTTTGTTTAAATTAAGTAAGTATGCCCTTGCAGTGCTTGAAACCTGAAGGCTGGAGTGTGAAACATGAGAATCTGAAAGTGAAACCGACTGGAAGCTGAAAAAGAAACAGATGAATGTGTTTCCACAGTCCAAGCTGAGGAAAGCCCCGAAAGCAAACAAACACCGTGCATGATAAAATGTGCAATACATTTGAAATAAAATTATTCCAGTTTCAGTCACTGCAAACAGTCTGTCCTGGTAGTTTGTATTTTTGTTGTTTTTTTTTTTTTAAACTTGATTTTTAGCTGTTCAAATGTTCAAATTCTGTAATTCTATGCTGTTCATTCGACAAGAACAACATGATAAAAATAATCTTTTCTCTCCTCTGGTTTCCAGTTAAAGACCAGAAAACAATTTGGATGCCACAAGACTTGCTTTGCATTTCCCATGTGTTCTCAAGGAGTTATTTTTCATTGTACAGGCACTTTTGACTCTTAAAGCTGCATAGTGGCAGATTTAATTATTAACAGCCACCTTAAACAACATTATTAATGAGCAGGTGAAATATATCCCATAATAAAACTAAACTTGCCTTTGGAGATTTATTTTATGCAGGCACAACACTTACAGCATTAACTAATGGAATTCTGTGTGATTGCTTAATGTATTTTAAATTATTTACACCTTCCTGTTTTATGCAAAGTTTCTTCTCTATCCTGTCTCATTCTTATCTAAAACTTCTTCAGAACAGTAATTAGAAACTGTCTTGGCGTAACACCCAGTGCGAGGAGTGCACAACTCCCCTCTTCGATTTCTTTATTAGGTGAGATGAGAAGGGACTCAAAAAAAGAGCTACAAGAATAATCATGTACCTGGGTTTTAGTCTGGAAAGCTTTGTAAATTCATCACAGTTAGCCCAAAGATATTCCTAGGTTTGATATGAAATGATATGATAGAGGAATCTGGAGAAATTCAGGGACATTTAGGATGGCAGAGGTGATAGTGATACATTTAGGGTAACGACAAAGATTTTCAACTGCAAGTTTAACTAATCCATTGATACAGCAGTTAGGGCTATATATTTTAAGATTAGGTGAGGTTAAAGCCTAAGAGGTATATTCTGCCACAAATCACAGTTGCAGAGTTGAAGGAGTTGAAGGGATTCAGTGACCAATGTTGCAACAAAAAAAGAATCAAATACGTAACCCCCATGATGCATTCTGGCCTTAAAGTTGTTTTATATGTGAATCTATATAAAATCTAAAACCTATGGTGACACTGCACATGCAGAATCAGAGTGAGATCTTGCAGTGTTGTTTTTTTTTCCTGCAGCAAAAGGTGTTGAAAATAATGAGAAATTTCTGCTGAAAGTCTAAGACTAGGACTTTTCACTATATGGGGACACAGGGAAATTTCTGTGTGGCTTAATTCTCCTGGTGCACCAGCCTTGTCTTGCAGGAGTGCCACGTACTTTGCAGCAAGTGCTGCGGACTTGATTCTCTCCTTGGCGAGCTGGGTGATAAGGCTGCTTTTCATTTACAGGGAGCAGGAACACATAACAGGTGCCTCCTACACGCCAGGAACTCAACTGAAAGGAAGAGCTCTTGACATTTTTTGGCAGGATCAGGCCTCTGGTATGCAGAACTGTACATAAATGCCATCGTTCTTTTTTTTTTTTTTTTTTTTTTGCTAAGCTAAAGGGGAAAAATTGGCTTTTGAAGAAGATATTTGAAAAAAATAACAATTCTGACAAATTATAGATATGAACCATTCATATGTCTTTCATCATTAATGGTACAATAGGATCTGAAAGTCATAGACCTTTTTCTTTTCTTTTTTTACCCCTTACTTATGGATCAGCTTGTTTTTCTGCTTAAAACTGACTTTATTGTTAATCTGTTG
This sequence comes from Urocolius indicus, assembly GCA_013401255.1. NCBI lineage: Eukaryota > Metazoa > Chordata > Aves > Coliiformes > Coliidae > Urocolius > Urocolius indicus. The sequence goes on from WBNH01005454.1 coordinate 157,605, forward strand.
CATTCTGCTGTGTGATTTCTCTGCTGTCTGGGATATTTTTATCACTCTTTAGTTCAAAGATGGTGTTGATATTAAATATGCAATCTTTTTTTTCTTTCCAGACTGTTAGGAGAGATTAATAAAAGACTGTCTGTCCCTAGACCTCTGACTGAACTCCAATTTTTGAAACATCTTGCTGTCACACACCTTCCTTCAAAAGCAATGTTCTGACTTTTCTCAGTGGTCTCTCAGTCTTGATCCAATACGTGTGGAGTACAGGTTCTGTTTTATTTCCTTTCTGTGTACGCTAAGGCAAAGATTTTACATTTAATGTATGTGTGTAGCATGCCCAGGTCTATACAGACAGGGAATGAGAGAGGAAGACTTTCAGAGCAAATTGTTCTGAAAGAAGTTCTGAAAGATGGGAAGGGATACTGCTTGTCCTGATTGTCTTAACGCTACTGTGAGCTGCTAAGTAATCACAGTATTTATTTCCAGAAGCAGCTATATTTTAAAGGTGAGTGTAATGATTCTGTTACTCTGCAGTAAGAGAATTATCCTGACATGGGTTCCCATGCTGGGTAGTTTGCTGAAATGTATGAGGTATATAAATGTGGCAAATAGAGCGATATTTTATATGGAGCTACATCAGTATGACATAGTGGTTTGGAAGCCAGGTGGACAACTGAAAGCCAAGTGACCACTAGTTATGGGGGTAAGTTGGGCTTCATATTTTGTGCAGATGTATAGAGCGCATTCAAGTTCCAAAAATAGCTGGATATTTAAAGAGAGGAAAAGTTAGATTTTCCCTCAGCACTTAGCTTGCTTCCTCTGTAAAAGCATCAAAGCCTGTTCATAAAGAAATACTTGTTTCACGAGTATTCTGGGTTAAATTAACTTTAATACAGTGTTTTGTATGTTCTCTTTGCATGCTAGGGACTCTGAAATAGTTTCTAGATCTGTTGACTTTGTTCTTAGCATGGTCAAACAAATAAATGGAATGAAGAAAGTTTTATTGCTTGACAAGCAGACAAATACATAAAAACCAAAACAAGAGTAAATAAAAAAAATCCAGTGTAAATAAATGCCCTCTACTGACGTAAACAATTCTATTTGTTAATTTCCTCTTCCGAAACTGCTGAATTAAAAGCTATTCCCACAGATATTTTACTACTCTGCTCTGTGTCAGTTACACCTACACTTGGGAAAATTAATTTAAAAACATTAATAGCCTAAAATATTACATTGCATATAATATCAATGACCACCTGAATGCAGTACCATTATTTGCTCATTTTTTCTCTTCTCTTTTGGGAAGGCAATATTTTTTTCTGTAGTGGAGTGTCTCAGTACTGGTACACTACAAATGGAGAGATATGCATTTTAAAGTTGATCATGAAATTAAAACATTTGGAAAGGTGATGCCTCTTTTCACAGTGGCAGTTACAGCCAGAGTCTCCAATCACTTGCCAGGTGCCATACAGTTTTGAAGATATGGGGGTTTTTTGAGAAGTAAGAAAAAACTGTGGGTGGGATGAAGCCCCTCTCACCCATCTCACCCATGAGTTCATTAGCATTCCTTACTAACCCCAAGTCTTCATGCTTAGCACTGTTGGGGCTTTGCTGGGCTTCTTCATCAGTATAAAGACCTCAGGAAACAAAGAGCTTAGGGACTGACCCTCTGCCTTTTATGCAATGGGATAACTAACATCTTTGTTTCAAGCTCTAGCCACAGCCATTTCCGTTCTAAGGTCCCAGCACTTTCATGCAGGTAGTTTTTGTCTGACTGGGGTGTCCTACTAGGCATGGTTAAAGTCACGTCTTCTTCATCTGAGTTACATCCAAGTCTAAAGAGGTTCCTGTTTGGTCCAGGCAAAACACCTGATGTGAGTAAGAAGTTTAGTTGGGTAAGGACTGAGAAGGGAAGGCAGCTGAAATGATAGCTGTCCTCCTGTTGAAGTAGAAAATTCTCACAGGTTCCTGTGAAATCCACTGCTGCATCCCTGGAGAGCTCTCAAAGCTCCTCCATCATCCCACAGAGGCAAAAGACTTTGGCTGCAGATGGATGATAGTGAGATATTTCTCAAAAGCTACCTCTCCCCAGGGCTATCAGAAAAAAAAAAGTCCTTTGCTCTGCAACTCTGCTGTTTTGCTTCTCCAGCATTTTGCTTTGCTGTCAACCAAGAAACCCTTTTGCTTGGTTGTTGTTTTCCTTGATGTTGAAGTTGGTGTTCACAGGCACACACAACTTCTACGGATGACTTGATGCTCCCTAAAGGGCAATGCTGCTCTTCAGCTGTCTTGCTGGATGTAAATATACATGAATTTAAGACAAACATTCATAGAGAGTTAGGTTGGAAATCGTTTAGTCCAATCCACTACACGCAACAGGGCCACCTTCCAAGCTAGATTTGGTTGCTCAGGGCCTTGTTCAGCCAAAATATCAAAGCATGGAGATCCCACAGCCTCTCTCTGTTATCTGTCTCTGTGCTGCACCACTCTCAAAGAACAGCTTTTTCCTTGTGCCTGGTCAGAGTTTGCCTGGCTGCAACATTTGTCTATCATCTTGAAGTTGCCTGAGTATTTGAAAAACAGCAAGAAGTAGTGGTAAGTCCTTGCTGTCCATTGGCATAACTCCATATATAAAGCTCAGGATGAAGTGTGCAGGATTTGTAGATGTGGAATTTATTGCTAGATAGAACTAAACTGTCTTACTAACTGCAAAAATCACTAGCACATGTTCCACACTACTCTCCTTCATTGAAATCTCCAGATTTCCTCTGCTGTCTTCTCCCTGAGCTCCATTCACGGTTGTGAGCTGTACTGTTTTTTCATCCCTGATGTTGCAAATCTTTACCTGTAGCAAAACTCTGCTGTGCTGCTGCCTTATTTCTCGGTATACAGAAACTTCCACCTGGACTTTTACATAATCTTGAAGTGGCAATAATCTCTTTTAGCAGTGAGTTAGATCCTGGGGCAATGTTACTAGCTTCTCATCCTATTTTTCAACTCATACCTAGGTACCGTCTGCTGTCAGAGTCAGGGCACCAAGCTAGGGAACCTTTTTGCCTGAGTGATTGTTCTTACTGAAAACATGAACTGTTTCTTTCTGGTGTGTCAAATTTTAATTTCTAAGGCTCATTGGTAGCATTCACTGCTCTCAGAGCAGAGGCTTCACAAGGACCTGGCGGTTAGAAAAGCACCATTTGTATTTTACGAATGGAAAGCTGGGGCTGTGTGGTGTAAAGCAACACAACACAGGAGCTTCACAGAGTGTCTTGAAGTAGTACTGCCTTTCCAATGTCAGAGCGGTCGGTCCCAGAACAGAAACATCTTCCTCATTGGAGTGGATGGGATGGGTAGTGTTTTTAAAGAATCTATGCACAAGATAGAATCCCAGTTTCATTTTGTAGACGGCTTCCACCCTTACGTTCTAGCACTGTCATCTGTTGTGCCCTTATCTCACAAAACATAGCACTAGGAAAGGAGGGAGTAGAGCTGGTTTCTCTGTCTATGAATAGATGGACTATTAGAGACTGTTGGCACCTGAATGGGCTCGTTATCTTCAGATAACAAAGGAATTGCTCCACTGGGGAGAAGGCCAAGCTACTGGACTTCTCCGGAGCAGGGTGGGATTGAAGGACAAACATTCACTTAGAAGCAGGGCTGAGAAGCCGCGTGCAAAGAATACTTGGGAAAGTAAAAAAGGCAAGAGAGGAACGTACTTCTGCAAATGAGAGTCCTTTACCTGTGAATGCGAGCTGCAGAAGAAAGATTTCAATTTGATGTGCAGGAGTGAAAGAAGATCCTTCTGAGAGGACCTGGAACAGGTGACAAAGGATAGTGAAGAATGAGATACAGGGAAGTGCAAATGGACTTTTCTGTTGTGTTATTTAGCTCTATGTATTTTCTTGAGCATCTCAAGTAGAAAGTGATTATTTTTCTCAACATTACAGAGTAAATCTACTATGTATTCTAATAGTTGTTTATTCCCGAGGTGATGAATGATAAAGTGGAGGGCATATAAGAGTGTAGCGCATGCAGAAACATAAGCCAACACTCTTGGAAAGCAGGGAGAGATGGAAAGACATCAGCAGTTTCTGATTCTGGCTGTGTGGTCTCGGGGAAAAGTACTTGAGGGAGAATCTGTTCCCTGAGAACATGCTTAGAAATCTCCTGTGCTTGGGGTCTCTTTGGTTTAAGAAAGCATAAAAAGCCCATGGGTCCAACAAGCTGTGGCCCAAACATAGCCCTATTATGAATAACCAGAATGTTACACGTCGGGGTTTGAAAGGATTTAGCAGGTTTGAGGGACTAGGGGTTATTTTTTTGCTTGTTTTGTCCTTTTTTTTTCTGTGAAAGTCAGGGACAGATTGAAATCTGCTGACTCCAACACTTAAGAGATGGTTCAAAGGACCCAGTTCCTGGCTCAGAGATCCCAAACCCCCTGCTGAGAATCAGAACATATGTCCAGAAGAGCATCAGATACTTAGAGAAAGTTAGAAGGAGAAGTAATTTTCCTTCTCTTCTGAATTGAATTGCAATTATAATGTTTGCTGAAAACTTTTCGATGCTTGCTATAACTGTAGCGCCTTTTTTTTTTTTTCCCTCTCACACTACAGAAACAGCATATTCTTGTCATGCAGCTGTTGCTTACTGTGTCTTCCTTCTTCTTTGGGTGGATTTTCCCATGTTCATATCCGTAGCTTTTTGAGTCCTTCTGTCACTGAACAGCTGCGGGCTGCTACTAGATAGAGATGATTTTTTTTTTTTTTTCTGTGTTCACACACAAGCAGGCTGTGAACAAAAGATTTTTAAGAAGGCTGATAAATGAACAAGGTCTTTTGGACGATGCAATGTTGCTAACATTGTGGACAATAAAAATCCTTGTACTTGTACTCACTGGAAGCAAAGGAAGACATAACTCAATCTGTTTTATCTGTGATCCCCCAAGCTTTTCCCTACAGGCTTTAGAGAGGATGTTCTATAATGAACTCATCTTTCATGTGACAGAAAAGGAAATGCTGTCTCACAGCCTAATGCTTACATTTCTATCTGCCATTTTACTTGGATGTTGCCTTCTAAGGGGAGCCCCTGTTTATAGTGGTCAGAGCTTAAGAGAGAATCAGGGCTTCCTGGGTAGTTCCATTTCTGACATGTGCAAATCACATAGCTTCCCTCTGTCTACGAGGAAAGCAGATACAGTTATCTCGACGTATGTCCATCTCAGGCATGCTCTGAGGTTTGATTCGGTTAAATTTTGCCAGCTGTTCAGCAGGCAGAAGACAGTGGGCCCAGCCAGGCACACTGACTGGCATTGTATCCTGAGCAGGATGGAAACGGGAGTGTACATGGGGAAGTATCACTTGTCTCATTCTTACATCTCACGTTTCCTTACAACTTTGGGTTTTGCCTGTGGACCCTGGAGACATCAGCTTTATTTGGTTGGTTTTCCTGTTTCCTTAGGGTTTTTTTTTTTCCCCTTCTTGAAGTAACTCTTCCACACATATGAAAAAAAAACCCAAACCAGCAACGACTGACTCATTTAGCTTGCACCATCCGCTGTCCGCTTTTGAACCAGTGGGCAGAAGGACAGAGACAGATCCTGATGTCACAGGAGAGGGCACCATGGGCAGCTCCTTTACCAGCTCACATTAAGCAAAATGCAGGAGGCTTTTTGAGGAGGGAACGGGGAGACCAGGCTGTACAGTGATGGGTTTGGCACAGAGCTGGACACCCTTTGCCCCCTTCTGCCGGGGGGCTTTGCCAGCATGGACATTTGTGTGTGCTGGGGAGAGCAGTGTGGGCTCCGGATGAGGGGGAGGGATATGCAAACAGATGGACAAGGGAGGGTAGTAGAGGGGTTATGCCCAGCTCTGCTCAGCCTTCCTGAGAGAGCCCTGTGTCACAGCTGCTTGGGACACTGCCAGTGGTGGTCTCCGGTGTGAGCATGATGGAAGGCAAGGGAAAGCACCAAACCCAGGCCAGATACTGGAATGGAAAAAGAAGTCAATAAAAGATATTTGAAAATAGCTGGAGGCAAGATACAGGGCTACTTGGATCCTTGGTCTGAACTCTCTCAGCTGTGTCCCATTGTTTTCCTGCTTTCCTTCATCTATCTCTTGTCTTACGTGGGATATTGCAAGGCTACTGGGGGGAAAAGGTTTGTGCCATGGATTTGTGTTTGTGCAGAGTCAGACCCCTGGGGACATATGTCCATGTGCTAGCAAGGAGACCTATGTTCAGGTCTATGATCTCTTAGGGAAGCCAGTCATTTTAGACTTATGGTCCATGTCCCCAGAAACAAGAGAGCTGCAAGGAGAAATATGTTCCCATGGCATTCACCTGTACAAAACACTTACAGCAGATAGAAGGACAGAGTGAAAATATTATGTGATTTTCAACAGCTTAAGACAATAAAGCCAGCCTTAGGAAAACATCAGCCTGTCAAGGCACATTGCTGTGTTTTTGTAGGTCTATGTACGTTATAGCCTTGTGGAGAAGTCAGGCTTGAGGAATGTTTATCTGGTGGTCAACTGGAAAAAATACAATACTCTGTCTGAATTAGCTGTTGCATAGACCGAAACAAAGCCAGAATCCCAACTTCTGCTCTGGAAAAGTTATTCCCAGTTTTCATCCCATTGGTGAGATCAGGACATATAACTGAAATGGGTGAGGAAAAGAAGTGTAAAGGGGTAAGTGGTATATGGGGCAGATCTAGTCCACTGTTTGCACTTTTCAAAACATTAGCACTTTTTCTGCTACTGATATTTACATAGGGAAAGTGCTTCTTATAAAACATAGCAGAGCCTCTTCACCATCCTGCAGGCCTTTCCATACTGCTCATCTCTTTCCTGATCCCTACAGAAACTTGGCAGAGGCAGCGCATCTGGTGTCCTGTGATTGTGGCTCAGCATGCTCATTGGTACCAACTAATTTCCTTCCTGGGCTCCTTGCCCTTTGGTTCAGACCCACCTGCTGCCTCTCATTGTCTTGCTGCATGTGTGGCCAGTACCATGATGGGAGCCTGAGTTGTGGTTACCAGCCCTGCTTGGGACAGTGCTCCTCAGTCACTGAAGATGAAACATCATCCTAAGAGCAGGATCTTGTGCTAGGGAGATGTTGCTGCTAGCCCTACCCTATTGCAAATACTCTTCATCTGACACCAAGAACCTAGGAAAGAGTTCCTCTGAAACCTTTTGTTTTCTGCTCCTACTACTGATGGATTAATATTGTGGTGAAAGCATGGACAGGACAATATAAGTGAGGAGAGAGAACTCTGGGGGCCCTTAGACACAGAAACAACAGGGACAAAGAAGAAAAGTCAGAAGAGCAAGAGGAGGCTTTTTGGGAGGAAGAGAGAGAGGGTTAAAAGTGTCAGTTGTGTGAAAAGTGGAGACCTGCAGTGAAAAGCACGGCTTAAACTCTGCATAGGGTGCTGTGCCAGCAGGAGCTAAGCTACAACAGTGGGCACTGATGAAAAATGACAGCTGCAATGTAAGTCAAGGAAGGCTTCATGGCCATCTTCCATCACATTTTGACAGGCTGCAGCATGGGACGGGCCGTAGATACTGCATCATCTCAGTTGGCATGAGGAGGAATTAAGAAATCTGGCAGTAATCTGAGCAAATCAAGGAGCTGAGGTGGAGGAACATAGTATCAGCAATAACCTAAACATTATAAAATACTTTTAGCTAAAGACATCAAGAAAACAAAATTTATATGGGAGATTACTTACACAGTGATACATGACACAATATTTTGCACTGAGAAGTTATTATAATGTATAAAACTGTATTAATGGTAACTGTACTTCATAAATGAGAGAAATACACATTTTGCTCTAAAAAGTAGCATTGGATAATAAGGGATCATCTTCATCGCTAAGGCGAGTCCTCAGCAAATCACAGTCCACAGAACAGAAGTGCTGAGCTCAAAGGGGTTAATCAATCATATATTCCCAATGTCCCCACCACAACTCAGGTTCTTCATCACTCCATAAGAAAGTCCTGCAGGAAAACCCCAAAGCAAAGCCGTGGGAAGACTGTCATGGAAGTGTGGGATAGATCAAGGACTTTGTTGAGATGGTCACTAATAGGGAGTTTTACTTCCCTGATGATCCTAAAAATTGGTTCTTCCTCAAACTACCTCCAAAGTCTCCTGTCAACTCAGAGGATGTCAGCATGACAACTAGCCAGAGATGCTGGGGGTTTCAGTGCTCTGAGGAGTCCTGCATGGTGACCTACATCTTCCTTCAAGCTGTTGTTGACCAAGGAAATGCTTTTGTGGAAACATGGTATTCATCAGGTAATGCAAACAAAGAGCGGTTCAGTCTTTCCTACTCCCATAGATGTGATACTAACACCTATGGGTTCCAGTCACAGACACAATTATCTCTCTCTGGGAGTTTTTACCATTTAGTTATAATATTTTTGTAAGTTTCTAAAACTTCATCTTCATGGGGGAAAAGTAAAGAAGACTGAATGGGCAGATTAAAGGAATGTAATCTTTCTAAGTGGATGGTATTGTACAAGAAAAGGTACATGCCTACTGTGTGCCTTGAAGCCTCTGAGAGCCTAAGCACCTTCTCTTTGTTAGCACCATCCGACTCAGTTTTAACCACTTCTGAGGTATTTAATTGTGTAACATTATTTGGTAAAGTTTTTGCTCCTGTGCCACAGGAGCTCCTCTTCACTTGCCAGTCTTAGCAGGGGATAGAAGTGACCGCTCTGCAAGGAAGGCAGGAACTGGAGGGAGGCTGGGAGGCACTGTTGAGTTGGCAGGAGCTTTGAGGAGGGTTGTTGGTGATTAAGGGGAGGAGTGGTAAATGATAGAGCTTCATTTGCACAAACTTTCTGCCCAGAAGTCCTCTGGTGACAGTTTAAGTTACTATCAGGTCAAAACCACCTGGGTGTGGAGTTAAAAAAAGCTTTTAAGAAGTTGTCGTAGACTTTCCGGTGCATTTCTTCTTCTGAGTGGTGGAGGTTCCTTTGACCAGCGTCGCAATCCAAACTGGAGTTTGTGGCAGATCTATGGTGGAGACTTTGGGATGGCAGGCAATGAGACAAAGTCTTCTGATAAGGAGGTAAAATAGTAATGTAGCAAGTTGTTGGATAGCATCGGGTTTCATACTTGCTACATTGCCAGCATAAACCTTAACGTACCGTGAGCAAGGATCCCCTGAAATGTATGACCTTAAAAAGACTGGTACGTTTCATTCCTTTTAGGTTTGAACACTGAAGCCTTACTTTCAAGTTTGTTATGTTGTTTGGATTTTTTTGTTTTTTGCTGTGAAGATTCTTCATATTCTAAGAATTCTTCCATAATCTATGGCTCCGAAACTTGAGGCTGTGAGAAAAAGCCACAAGATCTGATAAAGCACTCTAGACATTGTAATTGTGTGGAGGAAGACCTGTACTGTTTTCTGGTTTACTTGGTTTGTTTTGGTTTATTTTTTTTTTTTTTGCCTTCCAGAAAGGGCTGACCTGGTGGAAATGCTCTGACAAAAGTGACAAACACTTATAGAGTTTTCAGGGCCAAGCAGACCTGGAAGTGAAGTTTCTGGGGAGATGGGAAGGGAAAGGCTGTATGCTAGTCCCGGGGTCTAGAGAGCAGAGTAGGAACAGTGTTCACTGGGTAGCATGTGCATTGCTGGTGAGAATAAAAAATTAGAATTTCTTGTACAAGGCATGCAGACAATCAACAATATCATTTCAGTATTTGCTATGACAAAGGTAAAAAGCTACTGGGTGAATGCAAGGAGTGAAGGACAGATCAGATGGTTTTCATTAGAAAATGCCAGTCCTGTAAAATGTTGAGTTATCATGTGAACTGATCTCAGTTTTTTTTGAAGTTATGTAAAGAAAAAACTCAGGAAAAGATCTGATGTAATTTCTTTTTCTATATATTTTTTTCAAAGTAGGGCCATTTTTCACTTTGAAACCACTTTTCAATGAGACTTTTTTATTGAGTTTGTGCGATCTCGCTTCGCTGTCAAGGAAAATCTAAGTACAAACCAAAATCCCCTGGACTGTTCTGAAGCAATTTATCACTGCTGATGATTTTTTTTTTTTTTTTTTTTTNNATAATATTTTATTTTTTAATTCCTTGCTTGTGTTTATATTTCATCCCAATTTTTTATCACCCGCAACTTTCATTCATGCACAGATTACTCATTCACCCTTGATCACGTGATGAGTGCAGTTTAACAACACTGGTACTAACACTGGTTGTTTTAACACCTCAGAAAAGAAAAAAAAACAAACNCTGTGGAATTTTCTGCCTTCTCTCTGCATGAACCAAAGCTGAATTTGGGCAGGATCCATCGCTGCTGGGTATGGTTTCTTACAAGACAACCCCTGTCCTGGAGACCATGGAGCCTGAATGTGTATTGAGCAGATGAAAGATGCATTGTGGAGAAAAAATGGTGAAGGTCTCAATATGTAAGGTGCTGAGCAGTCTGGTCTCAATTCAACAAACTTTCAGTGGGCTTACTATTATTCTCAGTGACTCAATAACTATTTACGTGCCTGAAGTTAAGCATATGCTTAGGGATTTTGCTGGATTGCATCTTGAATGCTGGGCACCCCTGGGATCAGATCCATTTTTAATTCACTGCTTCTAAACTGTTACTCTCCTCAGTATCATTGCACTAATCCAGATCCCTACCTGATTCTTCTCCCACTCATTCGTTTTCCTGGCTCCACCAGAAATTCATTAATACGTCTGCTTTTTATTTTATTTTATTTTATTTTATTTTATTTTATTTTATTTTATTTTATTATTTTATTTTATTTTATTTTATTTTATTTTATTTTATTTTATTTTATTATTTTATTTTATTTTATTTTATTTTATTTTATTTTATTTTATTTTATTTTAATAATATTTTATTTTTTAATTCCTTGTTTGTGTTTATATTT
>WBNH01005454.1:168694-195342 GCA_013401255.1 Urocolius indicus
ATGCACAGATTACTCATTCACCCTTGATCACGTGATGAGTGCAGTTTAACAACACTGGTACTAACACTGGTTGTTTTAACACCTCAGAAAAGAAAAAAAAACAAACCAGATCATTCCAATTTGATTCATTGTTGTTTATCATTACCCTTTGTTTTCTAGCCAATCTAGTCTTCTAGCCAGTTTGCAGCCCACATGTTAATACTTTTTTTCCCAAGCCAATTTAGACTAATTTACCCAATGATTGTTTCATGGGACAGATGATCAAATATTTCACTAAAATCCAAATACATTGTATCTTTTGTATTCCCTTCACCCACTAATCATGTAACTCATCCAAAAATTAATCAAATTTATCTGGCAAAAACTGTCTTCTCAACTTCTTGCTGCCTATTTCTCACGATTTGCTTACCCTGGAGATGTCTAAGAATGTATCACAGCTTCTTGCCTCTCCTAGTGGTTTCCACATTGTATTTTGGATAGATGCAGGACTTACGGGATGAGGGATTCTCAGGGCCATCCTACATTCCGCCAGGTCATAAGTCCTGGGAAGGAGTGCTGCTGGGAAAGGTGTGTTGCTAGATGTGCCATCAGATGAAACACTTGCCTGACAAACGTGCAGTGACTGAGAGAGCTTCCACGCAGTCTCACACATGGTCCATATTTCAAAGGGCATTTTCAAAACAGTAGACATCAACTCTTAAGTGGTTAAAAAGAAAGAAAAATTACTCATCTCTTTGGACATTTGAGTCTCTCATTTGTTGTCTGAAATGACCCAGCCATCAGTGTTGGATAGATTAATGGTATGTTATTTAAATTCTTACAGCTAAAAATACCTAAAAAAAGCCAGCTAGGACTGGAAGTAGATATGTCGGAGTGACCAGGCTCTGAATTGTCCTTCATTTAAAAGGACTTTGTAGGAAAAGAGCCACTGCAATGGGAATAAGGACATTCTTGTCAGCCAATGATGGTGTTAAAAATATTTGAATCACTGTAACTGTAAAACATACAGTGCTGCAAGTGATGAAGAAGAGAAAAGGCTGTATGGAAGGAGAGAACGAACTTTTAACAAGTATCTACCACATAATCCAAAACGGTAAAATGAGAGGTTGAAAATAATAATATGTATTTTTTAAGGCTAGATTTTCAGTGCTTTGCAAATCATTGTCAGGAGTGTGATATACAACCATCTGGTAGAGAAAACAATCAAAACCAAAGCTAGATCATCATACATCTGGCATTTTGTACTGTCAATTTTCTCCATGTGTGTTGGTGCTGCAACTGAGCTACTTGCATTGCACACTTGATAGGAATTCAGTGACCACAAAATTTTCCTTTTATTACAAGGAAAAAAACAATCTTGCTGAGATGTCCAAAACAATCTGAATGTTCCTAACAGGATTCCTATCAGTATTTTATTTCAGGTGAGTCTGATGTTGAAAAGACCCCAGATACTTTGTCGGAAACTCCACATTAAACTGTGGTTTATTGCTTCCTGGGAGGACGAGTTGCAGTCTCATGACTGCACACTTTGATCAGACTATGTCCCTCAATGATGTAGTGCAGTCTCCAGTTTAAGTAACCTAAAAGCATGGCTAAATATTGAGCTAGCTCAAAATGAAAGCACAGGAAGAGTTGGACAGATGAAATCAAAACATATCAGTCAAGGGATGCTGTAATTGTTTTGATAGAGAGTAAAAAAAAAATCAAATTTTTGCAATTTCTTTGTAATGCTTATGCTGTTGCATTTGATGATTCACTCCTGAAGCAGGAAGAAAATAAATGTTGTGATATTTTCCTAGTGTTGGAAATTCCTAGTTCTCCTCAACTCATGTTCAAAATTATTTAATTTTCCAACATGCAGGTGTTTGTATCCTTATATAGCTGCTCTCTCCTAATACTAAACCCTAGTTCCCTTTTTTGTCCAAAGTTATGCACTTGCAAAGACATCCTGAAACCTCCGAAGAAAGTCAGAATATGTATTCCAAGTGTAGAAAGGATTCTTTAATACTTTGAACTGTGGGTTAAATTTCAAAGTAATTCCTTAGCTTTATTTAGGTTTTTATCAGGAAAAGCTACATTTGATTAAATCGATGCCCATGTAGATACAACACTGTGGCCATGCTGCTCAAGACCCAGCCTCTGTGAAATGAGTTAAAGCCAAACATGGAGATTTCATCCTGCCTTCCTGTGGGTGGACTATTGTGCCAGTCAAGACTTAAGCAGTAAATGGTAGCAAAACGTGGGTTTATCCTACCCTGGAACTTAGCCAGTTACTTTTGCATTTATTGTTTACCAGCTCCTTCTAAAAAACACATCTGAACGGATACACTGTTTGGCTACTTGGGAAACTCTGATACAAAATTAGTATCTTGTAACCTAAGTTTGCCCTTCATGTAGGGTTGCAACCAATCCATCTTCAGTCAAATAACAGGTACGTGAGCTCTTCCTTGAAAAGTCATTGTAGCAGGGCTGGAAACAGAGCTAAACTTCTCCACTTAGTTTTGCAAATACATATTTTGTAATTTTAAAAACTCATGGGTGCTCACAAGTTTCTGTAGAAAAAAAACCCAAAAAGTAAAACTTCTGCTAGGCTTCCTCTACATTTTTACTGGCTTTTAGTAAATTGAGGTGTTTATGCAGCACAATCAGATTACATACAGACCTAATGTACCTAAAACATTTGCCCCATGATCTATTTGCACCTGGCTTAATCAATTTCAAATATTTCTTCAGAGTGTTTCAGGTTTGTTTCTCTTACCAACTTTGTCTGGCTGTTCCTCCCTTGGTCAATGTGCATAGACCAGGCTTAAACTTTGTGCTTGCTTTCTGCCCATGGGGGAGCTTTGTGTGCTGAAGAAGGCCCAAAGCTACCATGCCAATAATGTTTTTTTCTTGCTGTCCAGTTTGGTATTTTTTGCAAAGCAGAGTTGCCAAGGATAAACCATTAGATTTTCAATATGTTTTCCCCCTATTCTTTGCCAGTAGTAAGGTAATTATATTTTATGTTTTGTTTGTTTGTTTGTTTGTTTATTCTCATTGATCAGCCAGAGCTTGCAGTAATTTGAATGGAAGCAAGACAGCAATTTATCTGAAAGTATGTGATGCTGCTTGCCATTACATGTTACCTACAGACACTTGGGGTACTGGTGGAATAATTTCAAGGAGAGAGTATAGGCTGATGTATGCTAGGCACTGTTCTGTGTCTGTGGATGTGGTTCGCAGATGCATGAGAAAAGACATAAGAGGAAAAACTGAGCTACCTGGGGTTGCTTAGCCTAGAAAAGAAGACTGAGAGGGGACTTCGTCAACACAAGTACTTAAAGGCGGATGTCAGGAGGACGGGGTGACACTTTTTTCTGTGGTGACCAGCAACAGGACTAGAGGACAAAAAGCCAGAACACAAAAAGTTCCGCTTAAACACAAGTAAAAACTTCTTCACTGTGAGAGTGAGGGAGCCCTGGCACAGGCTGCCCAGGGAGGGTGTGGAGTCTCCTCTGGAGGTTTTCAAAACCCACCTGGATGTGTTCCTGCATGATCTGATCTAGATGAGCCTGCTTTAACAAGGAGTTGGACTGGATGATCTCTAGAGATTCCTTCCAACCCCTGCCATTCTGTGATTCTGTGATTCACCACTCTCCTGGGAAAACTGAGGCTGGAAAACAACTAAAAATCGCTATCCCTAGTATGAAAAAACTCATCTAGTATACCTGAGGGTGCGGTATGCTTTGAAATGATCAAACAGCTACTAACACTTAACAGGCCAGTCTCACCCTTACCTCACATCACCCCTATCACCTCTCTTGTGCCACTGGTGGAGTTTCCAGGGTCAGGAAGGGAGCCAGTGCTGGGGCCTCACCCAGCAGGAAGCTGTTCAGTTGTTGCAGCTGCGCTAGTTTGCTGCCAGTTTAGGACATATGTCCCCCCCGCCCCCCGTCTCCCAAATTAGTTCAATGGGAGGTCAACCAAGCTCCAGAGCTTGTGGCACATAGATTTGGAGAAGGGCAGGAGGACCACTGCAGCTCTGTGACAACAGGTCATTGAACTGGTTCAGGCATAACACAAAAAATACAGCCCTGACAAAATAACACTTAGATAGCTTCTCTGAATCCTGCAGGAGTGAGTTCCTTACTGATAGAAAAGAAAATGTACTGCTGATCTGTCATTCAGAAAACACATTATGAATAAAAGCCAAAGCTTTCCATTGCCTTGGTTCAATTCATGCTTTCATCTGAAGAAGTACAACCATAAACCTCCTCTCCTCTCCTCTCCTCTCCTCTCCTCTCCTCTCCTCTCCTCTCCTCTCCTCTCCTCTCCTCTCCTCTCCTCTCTCTGAACCTGTGTTTGCCCTTTGGACAATCCTGAATTTATAGTCTTAATTTTCACAGTGACATAAATCTAAGACATCTTCACTAAAATGAGACTGGTGTACCAAGACTGCAAATTGGTAATCTATAAAACAAGGTAAAATTTGACCCTTGTGGTACATTTGGGCATTTAGCATAGATTCTTATTCACAATCATAAACTGCTTTTGTTAATGAAGTAACATAAATTGCTGCAGCATAGCCAAAGGACGAAGTATTTGCTCATGTTAGTAAATCATGTTCCTCAATTACTATATAATAAAAACAGAAGACTCAATGATGTTTTGTACTCATGCCTGAGGATGGAAGGGAGGCCAATGTCACTCCAGTCTTCAAAAAGGGCAAGAAGGATGACTGAGGAAACTACAGGCTAGTCAGCCTCATCCCCATCCCTGGAAAGGTGATGGAAGAGCTCATCCTGAATGTTTTTACTAAACATATGAAGGAAAAGACGATTCTCAGGGGAAGACAACATGGATTCACCAAGGAGAGATCGTGTTCGACCAACCTGACAGCCTTCTATGAGGGTATAACTGGCTGGCTAGATGAGGGGAGAGCAGTGGATGTCATCTACCTTGACTTCAGCAAGGCTTTTGATACTGTCTCCCACAACATCCTCATTGGAAAGCTCAGGCAGTGTGGAATGGATGAGTGGATGGTGAGGTGGATCGAGATCTGTCTAACTGACAGAGCCCAGAGGGTGGTGATCAATGGCACAGAATAGAGTTGGAGGTCTGTGGCCAGTGGAGTTCCTCAGAGATCGGTTCTGGGACCAGTCTTGTTTCAACATCCTCATCAACGACCTGGATGAGGGGACAGAGTGTACCCTCAGCAAGTTCACTGCTGACACCAAGTTGGGAGGACTGGCTGATTCCCCAGAAGGCTGTGCTGCCATTCAGCAGGATCTTGACCAGCTTGAGAATTGGGCAGAGAGGAACCTCATGAGGTTCAACAAGGACATGTGCAGAGTCCTGCATCTGGGAAGGAATAACCCCATGCACCAATACAGGCTGGAGATTGACCTGCTGGAGAGCAGCTCTGCAGAGAGAGACCTGGGAGTGCTGGTTGAGAATAAATTAACAGGAGCCAGTAATGTGCCCTTGTGGTCAAGAAGACCAACAGCATCTTGGGATGCATCAAGAAGAGTGTGTCCAGCAGGTCAAGGGAGGTTCTGCTTCCCCTTTGCTCTACCCTGGTGAGGCCTCATCTGGAGTCCTGTGTCCAGTTCTGCGCTCCCCAGCTCAAGAGAGACAGGGAACTGCTGGAGAGAGTCCAGCACAGGGCCACCAAGATGATCAGGGGATTGGAGCATTTTTCTTATGAGGAAAGGCTGCGGAAACTGGGGATGTTTAGTCTGGATAAGAGGAAATTGAGGGGGGATCTCATTAATATTTACAAATATCTAAATGGTGGATGTCAGGAGGTTGGGACATCCCTTTTTTTCTATTGAATCTAGTGACAGGACAAGGAGTAATGGGATGAAGCTGGAACACAAAAAGATCCATTTAAACATATGAAAAAATTATTTTCCTGTTCAGGTGAGGGAGCCCTGGCACAGGCTGCCCAGGGAAGGTGTGGAGTCTCCTTCTCTGGAGGGCTCCAAAATCCCTCTAGATGTGTTCCTTTGTGCCCTGATCTCGGTTGACCTGCTTCTGCAGTTGGATTGGACTAGATGATCTCTAAAGGTCTCTTCCAACCCCTACCATTCTATGATTCTGTGATTCTGTGATTCTGTGATTCTGTGATTGATTTGCAGCACAAAGACTTAGGTAAAGAAAAAATGAAGACACTGCTTTACAGTGTTTGTAGGCTGTCCAGGACAATGCAGCTCTAGTCTCATTTGAGGCACTCCTGTTGTAGATGGTAATAATCAAAGGAAAGAAGAGTGCATTTTTCAAAAATTGTTTTGCCTACTGCTTCTGTACTGAACAATATATTACTGCCAGAAACACGTCTTGTACACTTAAAGTCCTGGCTGCGCAACACAATTCTTCTGTTACTTTAGACAAATTCTCTGGATGTGGTTCTTATTTATGCTCTTCTCACTTCAGCAAATGAAAGTAGAAACAACTGAAAGGCCCTGAAAGTAGAGACAGCTCTTATTTACCACAATGCTATCATGGATTCACCGGTATTTTCTTTCACTTGTTTTTGGCTACTATATCCATGTAGGTGATGCTGGGGAATGGTCTGTCTGGAGCAATACAGGTGTGTTGTGTTTAGTTCTACGAAAGTCATGGCTTCGGCTGAGGTCTCTTAAGCACCACTGTAATGCAAATAACACTGCTATAAAAGTGCAATAGGGGAGAAAAACATAACCTTTTCAATCTAAAAGTTTCTGAGGTGCAGAAGCCCTTGCCAGGTAGATCCCAGTGTGGCTGAGGGCTTTCCCTTGCCTACAAGGTGAAGCAATCTTGATGGCTTTCCTGAGGCAGGATTATCATAGAGTCATAGAATGGTAGGGGTTGGAACGGACCTTAGAGATCATGTAGTCCAACCTCTCATGTGAGATCTTTTTTTTACGTAGCTTTTTTTTTCTTTCTTTCTTAAATGTCTCTCCATGTGGACTGTGAAATGACAGTCTTAAATAAACCTGATCTAGTCTCAGTCAAGCAGATTACACATAATGGCCTCCAGTCTTCCCCACGCCTCTGCTATGCTGGACAGCTCATCCTCCAGCTCCCTGGGCAGAGCAAGATGTCCATCCTTCTCTCCATGCACTCATTGGGCTGACATTAGTTAAGCAGCTGGAGTGGAAGGCGAGGTGGCAGGGCAAAGGACTCCTCTTACTGATATGGCTCCATCTTCTCCTGGCTGGGCTGCTGACAGGTCCTGTGCTTGCAGGGCCTTTTCCTGATGCTTTTTGATGCACAGGTGAAACAGCCTTGTGCAAAACCCAGCAGAAAGGGAGAGCAGAGCAAACCCAAAACTTCTGGGTCTGCTCTTTACAGCCATATGTATGTTCACTGCATTCCACTTTGCTGCTTGAGACTGGATAATTTTTTTTTATTGCAACATGGGTCCTGAAGGCAACATACTGCTATCAAAATAGCATTAAAAATAAAGCCAATCCTTCCTGGTGTTTTAAATCCAAGAGAATGCCTCTGGGGACAGATTGAGTGTTACTGAAACTATATCACAGCTCAGAGGAGAGATATTGTCTACTTGCTTTTTCCAGGTGCCATGTCCTCATTGCCACAGTTTATGTGAGGGATGATTAGTGGGAGTTTCTATGGCTCTTTGTGTGCAGTAGGTGTCATTAAAAACTCAACATTTGCCATCCTGCCTCAGCTGTAGCACTTGGATGGTTACAGCTCCCACAGAGGGAGAGTTTGTGACTGACTTGGAGGCACTATCTTTTCTTGAGCAAAAAAAAAAAAAAAAAAGGCATTTAAGTGACAGTATGAGTGACAGATCCCTGTATATGACTGCAGAAGTCACCTAGACCTATAGAGCAAGAAGAAGAACAAATAAGCTTCCCTGTCATGGTAACTGGTCTTAGCAATACCACAACAGGTTTATCTAGTGGCTGAGCTCTTTAATCAGGTTGCGGACAGCCATTTTTTTTGTCCCTAGTTAGGTGTAGACCTTGAGACTTTGAGGCCAGTCTCAGTTATCTGTGAAGGGATGTGTGATGACACTAAAACTTTACAAGGATGGTTGTGGTGCTTAGGCATTACAGGGATTTGAAGTTCCTGGATCTTTCCTCAGTTATATACACGAGCAGAAAGATTTGGAGTGAAAGGTGATGTTAGTTAGAGCTATTAATCATGAAACGCATTACACCAGCCTGTCAGTGGCAGCCTGAGATGTCAAATCTGATTGGGAAATATTTTGCATGGATGTCTTATGCCAAGTGTCCTCTACTTTTACCATCTTTTAATAGTGAGGATGGAGAAAAGTGAAAGAATGGTAAATGTGAAAGAATCCTGTAGAGTGGGGTAGGCCAGTTAATGTCTGTTCTTCCATTTTTCTTTAAAACACAACTTTTACAATTGTCAGTTTTCCTGCAAGACCAGCAATCCCAAAGCAGAAGAGCTGTTCAATTTTTTACAGACTGACTGAAGAGACATAATAGAAGACACTGTTGCAGTAGCTACATGTCTGAGCCAGAAAATCCAAAATTAAGAGATGAACTATGGAGTACACATTTTTCTACACCTAGCAGACCTGAGGAGTTTCTGAACTGCTGAAAATTCTGATGATCCTGATTCTTTCACTTTAAATGCTGTCTACCATTTGGTCACTAGGAAGAGCAGAGAGGTAGGTGCTGATCTCTCCTTTCTGGATGCAAAGGAATAGCTTAAAGATGCATCAGAGGAAGTTTAGATTGGGTATTAGGGAAAGTTCTCACTGAGAAGGTGGTAAAACACTGGAACAAGCTTCTCAGGGAAGTCGCTATGACCACCAAGCGTGATGGTATTCAAGAAGTGTTTGGACAAAGGTCTTAGATATGTGATTTAATTTTCAGATTGTCCTGTGTAGAGCCTGGAATTACACTTGATTATCCTTGTGAGCCCCTTCCAACTCAGGATATTGTGTGATTCTGTGCTTCTATGAAATACTGCAGCTGAGTCCGCTTCTAAAGGCAAGATTCATAATCAAAAGTCTCAAGCAGAAAGAACTAAGGTGGAAACTGGAGTACTCTAACAGTTAGGAGAGAAATCGTTTCTGGATAAAGCTATTTTTAATCCAGTACATCATGACTGAAATGCAGATCCTTTGCAACAGAATGTTCTTGAGAAAGCAAAACTGTGTAAGGAGAGATGAGGAATCTCCACTGGGAACATTTGTCAGACTTGTGACAGAAGAGAACTCTTGACAGTCAAAGCAAGTCAGAAGAATAGAAGAATATCTCAAGAAGAATGGAACAAGCAAAAATGTTGAGTGAAGCAGCTCCCTAGAAACTCAGACAGTGCTGTACACTGGGAAACTTCCACAGAAAGAGTGACTGTAGAGTGGGAAAAGAAAACAACACAGACATTGCCTTTTACATGTTGATGATGTCCTATAATAAAATTATTCTAAAAGATATTATTGGGCCCAGACAAACTTGTACATCCCTGTGCTTCAGAGCAGCACTGCAGGTGGAGATTATCATAGTCCAAAATCTGTGCTGTTCTGTAGCCTCGAGTGCAGTGCCATGTAGACGTGCTGTCTTTGTGTTACTCCAGTTCATATTGTGTCATTTTTCTTTGCATGAATCACTTTTTTTTTTCTCAGAGGACACTATTACTGAAAACTGAGCAGAGACAAGATCTCAAACAAACTGAAACAGGATGTCTTCTGTAAGAGTTACCTCATGTAGAAAGACTCATTTCAGACTTTGTGCTTCATTAAATGCTCAGGTGAGACAATAACAGTAAATGAACCAAAAGCATCAACTTTTATGAAACATCTGAGTGTTCAAATATAGAAAAAACCCTAAAAGTCTACTAAAAGTAGGAACACCTTTAGATACTAGACACAGTATCTGAGATGCCACCTGGAAAAGCAATCAGGAGCGTGCCTTTCTATGGGCAAATGCAGCTCCCTCTGTTCAAATACATGTAAGCAGTACCTTGAAATAACTCCAAAGCTATAATGGTGTCATAAAAATGGAGCATAAATTCCCTGCTTAATCTAGGTGGCAAATTGGTGTGAAATTTCATGTAATCTTAGTTTTAATGCCCTTTGACACTTCTTTTGCAATTTGAGTCTTTTAAAAAAATATTTTTTTTCCCCTGCTTTTAATACTCTTACAGAAAGTCTTTGAAATTAGATACTATGTGAATTCAACCCCTTCTAAATATGTTGGTTTGGTTTGTTTGGTTTTTTTTTTTTTTTTTTGTGTGTGGACTACACATTTATAAATACATAGTCAATAAAAAGGGCTAGCATTGTGGATGATAAGTTTTTCTTTTTTTATTTCACAACTGATTTAAAACTGAAATTAGATTTTCTTCCATTTCCAGCGATTATCCATGGTGTAACTAAGCAACACCACCGTCATGTTATTAATGGGGCTGAGTGCACACAGACCTTGGTGACTGTGATAGGCATAACTACACTCCTCTTCAACCTGTAAATCCTGGGTTTTGGCAGCAATAATTTTCTAGTAGTCCTTGTGGAGCTGGTAATGCTGTGGAGCTGCTTGGAGGTGTGTACTTCAATGCAATGCTTTTTAATCCTCAGCTGTCTGAATACAATTCTTACTCTTAAGTGGTTAAAAACTCATGTAAATTGCCATGCAAAAGCTTAGTGGAGGTAATTAAGCTTCTAAGAGTATGAAATATACCTAATTTAGTCTTGTAAAGTTAGGGAAATGATAAAACAGTTGGCATTCTTGCTTCTGCTGTGAATGAGGAACACATTTTATCTCTCACTGACTGTGCTCTCCATTCTTATCTCTGGTCTTTCTGACAAAATGTCACTTTTTCTCCCTTTAATATTTCTTCCTCAAGTATCTGTTTCCAAACTATTATTTCTGAGTACAACACAGTCCTGCACCAGATGTAGCAGAGATGGAGGAAGAAAAGCAGCCTAATAAAGATTTGTGCATCAAATGGGGCAGAGTTAAGAGGATGCACAGAGGATGCTGTATCACACCATCCATAGTCCCCAAACAGCCATAAAGGCTTTTCAAATGAGGGACTGCACAGCGCTAAGGTGAGTGAATTCCACTGGTGAGTATCTACTTGTGGTCTTTACCTAATTGTCCTGGAAATAGAAATTCTAGGGTTTTGGATAGAGTCAGGTGTGTCCAATAAAGTTTATTATTTTGGCCTTGGTGCTGACATGGCAGCTCCGGGCAGGG
The DNA here is from genome assembly GCA_013401255.1 of Urocolius indicus. NCBI lineage: Eukaryota > Metazoa > Chordata > Aves > Coliiformes > Coliidae > Urocolius > Urocolius indicus. The sequence goes on from WBNH01005454.1 coordinate 179,854, forward strand.
CATGTGGGGCTGTTTTGAAAGAGCTGGGAAAGTGGGAAGGGAATGAGTTGATGATTCCAAGCAAGGCACTGGCTTTCTGAGCATGGTCCAGCAACCCACAGCACACTATGAGAGGTGCATTGTGGGAGTTCAGGATAGAATGTCATATGTGATTTGGTGGCCTGAGGATGCATTCCCTTGACTTTGTGGGTTTGTGCTGAAGATGTTATGCACCATGTCCAGGTGTCTCAACAGAGTGCTTGGCAGATAGACAAAAACATTAGCTTTGAAAACTGTAGAGGGATGCCAGTCAAAGGTGATAAACAAAAACAAGGGGACTTCTTTCTGGGAGTAAGTGATGACCAAGGATGACCAACTGAGGCATCAAGGCTTGATATTGCAAGGGTTTGAGTGCTGTGTCTCTCATCCAATAAAGAGCACATAGTTGGCTTGAAGTCTGTATCTACTTGCACTAGAGTCAATGACAGCGTTCATGGGCTTATGGTTCAGCAGCTGCTTGTGTACTGTGGAATGATATCCAGAATTCATCCCGTAGGATTTGCCTTAAAAGAGGTAAGGATGCAGACTAATTATCAGTGGGATCCACAGAAGAGGTCAAGCAAAGACAAAACATGTTCCTGGGATAAGTTCTATCTGTCTGAAATGTCTGACCTGAGTTTTCTAAGTCCAGCAAATGGGCTTATACTTATACTTACTAATGCAAAATTCCATGTTGGCTAAATGGATTTCAGTTAATTTTCTGCTATGAAAACATTTCAATTTTAACAATAGTTGTCACTCCCAATATAATTCAGAAATAGCTTAGTAATATAGGCCTTAAAACACTACTCTGATAAATATTTATATTACTTATTTTAAGTTAAAAGCTTGGTTATGAATTGTTTTCATTCCAGCAGTGTAAACATCCTTCTACAGTATGCACTGTAATGTTGAGATTGAAGTCACCCACTCTATTTGCCTGGTCTTATTTTATCAGTGCAAAAATATTCTTTAGAGGATGCTGATAAAAGTATTTTTACCACTTTCACTATACAAATGCTGTTGTTTTTCATATAATACAGAAGGGGAAAATAATGTTAGAGATCTATGGCAAATGGGTATTCAGTCAGCAAGAAAGCTTTAGTTCTTTATTTGTCAAATGCTCTTTTAGTTTAAATGGAAATGTAAACACATGAACATAAAACACAGGCCTTCTTTGCAAGGAACATTTTCCTGGTGATTAATGCATTTTGCTTATTGTTCAGTTAATATTTTATGATTATTTGAGAAAGAAAACTCAGCTTTATAAAATGAGAAACAATAGCTACGTAAGGTGTGTGAAATGAGTTACTAGCATAAATAGCTGCAGCTCTGAACTGACAAGCAGCGATAGATAAATAACTGTATGTGGGTTTTGAGCTGGAATCCCAGCCATATTCATGTAGTGAAAAGGAAGGGTTTGAATGATGGCAGCAGAATGCAAGCCTCCCCAGTATCATCAGAGTCTGAAGTGGCTGTAGAAATTCAGGCAGTCATTTAATAAAAACACCTCTTTTACTATGGAGGCTGTAAATTATACAAGCCTGTCAAGTTACAGCTCTGCCTTTGTGCTCAGCACGATTGTAATGTTCTCAGTCCATAATTTAGAAACGGATTAAAGTTCTCCAATGCTCTGCTGTTTTTACAATGTTTTGGTGATAATAAGATTACCTCAGCCTCCCTCTCTCATGTGAAAATGTCGCTAGAAAGACATACCATATATGAAGGTGGGGTTTTCTCACACACATTCATATATAGGAGAGGGAGAAAATACATGACAGTGGTGTCTGGCATCAAAATCTTATTGTACGGCTGGAGATGCCTCATTACTTATGGATTTTGAAGGCATGCAGCTAATGTATGGATTTGCTCTGTGCAAGTGCTAGTAAGTCTTTAAGGTCATGCCAGTAAGTTTTCTGTTTATTAAAGCCAAAGTTTAAAAAGAAAAAAGATTTTTAAAAAAACTTGCAAAGACTACAGAGCTCTTAAAGGACCTACTTGGAAATCCAGATTTCTTTACTTGCTAGGACTCTGCAACTGGATAAGCCTTAGAAGTAGAGAAATATTACAACTGTTGTATGACAGAAATTTAGAGCAAAATAGATTTTCTACGAGAATAAAATTGTGATTTTAAAAGCTTAGTGTCAGTGGATATTCTGGGGATGGAAGAAAATGATAACACTCTCTACTGGTGATCTGGGAATTCCTTATTTTCCGCAGTAGGAAGCTCTTATTTTTCTGATTGTTTGCCTTAGCACATCAGGTCTTTAGTCAGCCACTGGGCTGAGATTGCTTCTTGCTGGTTCTGCAGTTCTGGTTGCCGTAGCTTTTAGGGTGTGTGGGTATCTTATTTTTGAAGAAAATAGAAAAATATTCTCCTCACAAGTTGTTTTTAGTGGTTTGTTTGTGTTTGTTTTTTTTTTTTCCCCAAAGATGACACTATAAAGCCATATGGAGATCAGGCAGAGGTCTTGTGGAAGACAGATTAGACAGCAAAAGTGCTGGAGAACTAGGCAAAGATGCATTAAAGACAAAATTTGTCATATGCTGCTTCAGTATTGACCTGATTATCTCTGCCACATACCAGACATACTTAGGTTTCAATTTCTATGAAAAAAAAAAAAGGATAAAAGAATGAATACAATTTTCTTGAATTATTTAAGAAAAAGTGAGAATTCTAGAAGATATCAAAGTCCTAGTCCTCACCTACAGTCTACGGTCCGTATTATACAGAAAAAATAGGGCTGCAAAAAAGACATTAAATTCTTTGTGTTCTAAGATCCAGAACTAGGCAGCTACCCTGGAGTTAGCTATTATTTCAGCTGTCTCCTCTATGAATCATCCCCAGAAGGCAATTCTGTCAGGACGGCTTGACTGACATCCATGAACATCTTGATCATGCCTCTTTTCCCTTCCACTCTGCTACAGAGAGGAGGAACCAAACAACTCAGCCACTTTGAGTCCCCAGGACTCACCTCAGATTGGATGAAGAGCACTTTCTCATAGTATATCATAGATAACCGTAGTATCAGTGCTCTGTTGTCAAGGCATAACACAGTCCATTCTTCTGATGTGGAACAGCCAGTTCTCAGAGCCTTGCAGCTGCCTGCCTCAGTTGTGCTGCCCTGGTTGTCCCTTACATTCTCTTTCCGTGAAAATGCAGAGGAAAATCTGCCTTCAGTGACACTGAAGCCTGCAGTGGACCATGATGGAGTTGAACAAGCTGGAAAGCTATGCCCATTACCTGGAAAACTCCTTGCATGAGCACTTCAGATGCTGCATGTGCTCAAAACAGTGGTGTATATCTCTGCAACTGGGAAGTTGGACTGTAGAAAAAAGACGCCCAGAAAGGAAATGGGGATGGGCTACACTAGGCATGAAGCAGAAGAGCATCCTTTCTGTGCAGCCTCCAGGAAGAACTGTCTGTATAGATCCCCATCTGTTAACTTCTGGATCTCCAGACCATGGCATTGAACTGGCATTGACCTTTTTCCTCTCTCTGAATTGGAAGCCATAGTTGCAGCCAGATCCAGCTGGCTTTATATAGGTTGAGTTTCTACATGAAACAGGTAGTATTCCTCCTGGAGGAAGAGTAAGAAGTCTGACAGTTGAGGCAAGTCCTGCAAAGGATCTCTAGGATAGTCAGGGACTGGAAAGTGTGGTGTGTGAAAGGAGGCTGAGGGCACTGGGTTTGTTCAGCCTGGAGAAGACTCAGATGGATATAGATGCAGACCTGCCTAAAGGCAAGTCCTAGAAGAGGCAGAACGAGATTTTTCTTAGCAGTGCAGAGAGAAAGGACCAGAGGCAGTACATGTTGCAAGAAGAAAAAAAGAGATTTTTGATTAAGAAAAATTCTTCCCTGTGAATATGATGCAACATAGGAGCCCAGGGAAGATGAGAGATACCCATTCGTGGAAATTGTCCAAGCTTGACTGGACAAGTCTCTGTGAGATCTTACATAGCTTTGGAACTAGCCCAGCTATGAGCAAGGGGTTGGTCTAGGGACTTCCAGACATCCTTCCATACCAAAACCGTTCAGTGTCTCAAAGTTCATGCAGCCTTTTCTATCTCCTTCAGCGCTACTTTTCACTTGCTTCACGCCTCCTGGTGCGGACTGCTCTGGGGTGTCTTGCAGTTGGAGCTTACAGATAGTGCTGCAGTATGTGCACCTCATGATAATCATGTGGAAAATTATACCTACCTAAGTCCTCTGCTTATTCCTGCCTAAGAGGTTTTTCCTAAATAGTAAGCTAGGAAATTATAAAACCAGGTCACTTATGTATAATTGCTTGTCATTTCTCTTGCTTCCTTCATCCAAAATCTCTTGAAAACTTTGTTCAGTCAGCCTCAAGCTTCTTAAAATGACATTCTACCCTGGGATAGTATCATGCCTGTGAAAGTTCAGGCTGATTATTTTTCGTCTAGAGGAAGAGTCAAAATTGGGCTTATAATGGAAGTCTTGTTTCAAACAATGATGAAAGAATTTAGCATTTATGATGTCAGTGGGGTGTCACGGGCGTGGAGTCGCATGCGAGCTGGGGGAAGCTGGGCTCTTCTCTGCACCAGTGGTTTTGTGAAGCAGTCTTTCACTGATGGAGGTTTATTCAAGCCCACCTAAACACATGTACATATTTATATCCTAAAGCAAACTAGATTACAAATGGGACCAAAATCCACATTTAAACATCGCTACAAGCAACCCTTCTATGACAAATTCTTTCTCCAGCCATTCTTAAGAAAAAGCCTGAGAGAGTTTATTTTCCTCAGGCATTACAACTCATTGTTTTCCACAAAAGCACCCCTCTGCTTTTCCAAGAGTAAGGATAATTCTGTGGCTAAAGCACATGACTAAGGCTTGGGGTTTTCTTCCCAGCTGTTGCACAGACTTCTTGTGTGTCCTTTAGTAAATCTGATTAATCTTGCTGCACATCTGTAAAATGGATGCAGTGTTTTTTTCCTCATTCACAGGAGCTGCTGTGAGCCCTTTAAACCTTTACAAGACAACCGGATAGAAATGGGAAGAAATATGCATGCAATTTTGTGTACAAGTGTGTGTGCTAATTGAGGAAACAGTGGAAAATTTGTTGCCAGAATGTGTTTGACAGAGCAGCTTATTAATTCTGTAGAAGTTTGGACGCAGGATCTGTTTCTAGAAAGCCTATGGATTTTTCCTTCCAAACTGAAGAGGATGTTTGGCTTTGTTTTTTTTTTTTTTAATGAAAATGAGAATACTCAAAGTTCCTTTTTAAAGTGAAAATGACAAAGTCTTGTTTTGTCATTATATTTTTTTTGAAGGTGGAAGTATCTCTTCCCAGCTAGATATACTCATGTGTTTTGGGAAAAACAATGCCATTCTGACTAAATGCAGGAATTCTAAGGGCTGGGAAGTGAGTGAATAAATTTGGCTCCACTCTGTCATACTTGCTCAGTAGGCAGGTATGTAGGATTTTTTTTATCATCAGGGTCAGTGTCCAGCCTTCAACCATCCACTTCTGAACCCTGCTACGAGGAGAGCGCTATTACCACCTTCCTGTGATTGTCATGCTCCCCATCTTTGTCCCTCGAGTATTTCCCAAATATTGACAGAGATAGTTTCAGGAAAAGGTATTGACTACCACATGAATTTTTCTGGCTGGGAATTGAAGTTAAAACATTGTCAAAGATGTCTCCAGATGTGTGGTGTCCGGCTAGAGGCAAATCTGGCTTGAATTTGAAGGAACTATGTAGGTTGAAAAAGCAATATAGCATGAATATATTCAGCCTTCTGCACTTTGAAGAGTATAACTACAGCAATTCATTTTGGGCAAGAGTTTTTAAACTGACTGGTGAACTTCTGTGCCTCGCTTCCAGCTGTTCATAACATGATACCTCAGAGGGACTAGATTTTCTGTGTGTTGCATGTTCACAGAATTCTTCTGATAATGGGGCTCTTTTTGATTAATTCAAGGTTAGGTTCTGAAAATAGTAAGCAAAACTGCTATCTGAATTGAAAAAATAATAAATACAATAAAACTCCTGAAATAAAACTCTTAACTTTCAATTTATATTTTCCCTTCAAATTATTTTATAATAATTTTTATCAGTTGTCATGTGGCAGAAAAAAAATTAGTGAAATGTGAGGCCAACTCAGTCACCTTTTTTTTCTTTTTCTTTTTCACTGGAAAAAGAAAATGTTTTAAAAACATTTTGAAAATTATAAACCACTTACAAAATGACAAGTCTTTAAAAAGGTGTTTGCATTTTTGTGATCATAACTTCCCATTAATTTTGAAAGACTATAATCTGCATCCTGTACTTTAAAGCACAAGCCCAAGAAATATTGCCAGTGCCAAAAGTTCAGGCTGCAACTATTTATGGGAGTGGCTGAAAAATGAGATTTAGAAAGTAATTCAAGTTCTGTTCATGTTTTTCAGCTTTCATTCATCTCCTGTTACATTTTTAAGCTTTCTCATCAACAACAAGTACTGAAGATTCACTTAAAGAATACCAGTAAGTTGCTTATGTCATTGCATATCTTCAGGAGCTGGAAATTTTAACAGAAGGGTATAATGAAGTCATGATAAATCCCACACTTTGACAGAATTGCCTTCACTGTAATGTGTAGCTCTCTCTATTTCTAACATTTTAACTGAATGCTGTACATGAATGATCCTGTTTCTGCTGATAATGATTACAGACTCCCCATTGACTTGTGCAGGAGCAAGATGGAAACGTTTCAGGCATGGCTTTACGAAAAACATTCCCACGGAAAGATGTGTCTCATGGGTTAGATACTAGTTCAGGACTCAGAAGGTTATTTCTGTGCTTTAAGTTTCCATAGGCTTCTTGTGTGATCTTGAGCAAGCCTTTGAAGGTGACATTGTGACCCTGTGCCCCTGTTCCTGCATGACACCTTTGCTGGGAGCTCAGATGTAGCTTAGCCTGAGGACTAGCGGTTAGTGGGGCATGATGGGACTGGTGGTGCAGTGTGGCAGGGTTTGGGAAGATCTGTTTCTAATCTTGCAGAGTGGGCTGGTAAGTATCAATCTAAGGTGTATACAGTCCTGAGTGCAGGTTCAACCAGGGTCTGCTCCATCGCACCATCAGCACTGCAAAACTGAATGCTGCTGGTATCCCCTTTGAGTTAGTCATCCTTTTCAGCTCCAACCTCCAGCTGTCTTCCACTCCCAGCAGTTTCTTTTTTTTTTGGTTCCCAGGAACTCTGGGATGGTGTCCTAATTGCACTTGAGCCGCTCTGAGTCTCTTTGTCACTACAGCTGGCAAAGACTGTTGAAACTATCTTGTCTGAGCAACTTGATCACACTGGAAAAGACACCTTGTCCAGCAATCCTGATGTCAAGTCCACATATCTGGAGGCTGAACTTGACTATGCCCAGAGAGAAAGTCAGTCACAATGATGAAAATATGTCTTACTTTGCTGCATCCCTTCACACCTGGGTGAGTTGTTCCAGTGGATAACTCTCCTTGGTGTGGGCATTTTACCCCTAGCATAAGTGTATCTGTTTTCATGTGTCACCTTGGTATCGTCTTGTTAGGCTTTTCACTCACTAGATGAGAGCTCCATGCTCTTTCCACACAAGCACTTAGAAACCTTTGCCTGGGCACCTCTTGGATAAAAGAAACAGACTGAAATTGCTCAAGTGGTTTGCAAGGCATCGTGAGCTGAGCAGAGCTGAGCTTCCTCATCTTGTGCAGATGTCATAGGTGGACATTTTTGTTCCATGAAGAGGGAAAGGGGTTGAAGCTGGAGCAGAAGGGCAGGAGGATGCATCTCTTGAAGCACTCATGGCTGTGCCACATGCCCTATCTTCCTCCTCAGTGGCAGTGCCAGCAGTCAGACTGAAACAGGCAGAGCAGCCCTGCTGCTGACTGCAGTTGTCAGCTCTCTTAGGTGATATCTTCCTTCTTTGTCTATGATGAGAGCCAGCTCTGGTGTCATAGCAGGTTTTCAGGACTGTTGCAGCTTCTTTCTAAGCCATTCGCAGTGTTTTCATGTCCTCTGTTTTAATGAGCCCAAATGGTAACACCATATTAAGTGGAAACAACTCTCTCCCCACATTTCCTTGCTCTTCTTCCACATCAATCTCATTTGCTAATTACTTTACCACTTGGGTGTTATGTGTTCAACCAAAACCTCAGGCAGAAAACTTTCTGATGCACCACTGTGTCCCAGTTACACTCCTATTTGTGTGTATGCGAGTCACAGGCCTACAACATGAGTTGCTCAGAGCTCCCATTTTAAGCCCAGACCTGCAAAGTGTACCACACAGGCTGATCCCTCAGCCCAGGTGGAGCCCCAGTGAGCTGATATGGGTCCTGCACCAATCCCACAGCCTTTTTCCAGGATCAGAAGCTCAGTACAACATTTAGAGCCTTGCTTGTTTTGACAGTCAACAATTGCCAAGCCAATAATCTGTTTGTTTCTTTAACAAGCAGACTAATAAACTGTGCTGTGTTGTTATATCTGTCTAAAGGGTAGAGATGGCCTTTAGTCTTATTCGGCATTTTAGGATTATATTAGCTTGTCTTAACCCAGCCAAGTGTATTTACATGAAATAATGGAATGAGTTTTGCAAATTTTCCCCTCCCTCTTTTTTTTACTTTAAGCGACTGTCTAGCCAAGTTCATTTCCTCTCCTGTCTGAGCTCCTCTCTGAAATATATTATCCCACTTATTAAAAGCCAATAGCACTGTGCTTTGCTTTTCTTCCACTCTCTCAGAAGAAGGGGCATGCAGGGGATGCTTGGATTAAGTGAGTGGGGCACCCCAGAGCTGGGATTCTTTATGAATGAGCTCATATCCTCTCTCCGTATGATAAGAGGAATGTCGTTTGCATCCCAGAGTTGACTACATAAACATACACACACTTGAACGGGTGAGCATTTAGCCTGAGCATAAACTATAATGTTCAAACAGAGATCTGAGTGACAAGGGATCATCTGCCAGCCCTCTGCACCGTCAGACCGCAGCCACTTCTCGGTGGCGATGGTCACTTCCTTCCCAGTGAAATCCATCCAGGCAGGGAGGGGGAGGGGGAGGAAGGGAGAGGAGATGACAGATCCCTGTTTGCATTCTTCAGAGACAGCAGCTGCAATTGTCTTACTACAGTATGTCAACATGAAATTATGACAAATCAGGCAAGGATGTACTAGCAGATGAAAACAATAAGGAGGAAACAGAGTAGAGGGAAGTTGGGAAGAATGACCTATACCTAAAACTCTGGAAGCCTACCCCATCCCAGAGGAAAATGCTTTTGAAAATGTAATAGGACCAAAGACTGTAGGTATGCCTGGACATGACTCAAGAAGCATATGCTTAGTTTTCAGATTGGTTTAAATCTACCTCTTAATACTAATTTTTCTTTTTTCTTTTTTAATTCCGTGGGAATCTTTTAAAAAGTAACCTCAGAGTAGCTGGAAAAAGTCTAGTCCCTCACATTTTCCTGTGAATGGGACAATCAGGATCCCCACAAAGCCAGCTGAGTACCCAGCACTGTTGCACTCTGTGTGATGCTAGGCTCTGACTTTGGCAAAGGTAAAAAAACCTCCCTGGTTCCATCACTCCCCCTCTCCCTCCCTCCTTTATTTTTTTTCTTTTGTTTTTCGTTAATACTCTTATTGTCTGACAGCAAAGGGAGAAGTAGCAGGAGAAAGGCTTCGGCTTCCTTCTTGTCGCTTCCTTTCTATCTAAAAGAAGTCCTTGAAATGGGATGCAATGAATGTTTCCTTTATTAAAAACTGAGCCCTCTCCAACCCACACAGTTTCACAACACTTGATAGAATGCACATTTTTCCAGTGCCTTTTTTTTAAAAAAAAAAAAAAAACAAAACAACAATGTCCAATAATTAAAGAAAAGTCATTAAGGGTTCATATTCAGCATTAGTGTAATTGGGAGCAGCTCTGTCTGGTCTCAATAGGAGGTGCACTCATTTTCAGCGGAACAGGATTTCCAACTCCTGGACACCTCATATTTAGGATTGTTACTGCTCTCTACTTAAAGTGTGTTATAAACTTCATCAGATTTTTGAGTGTATTGATTTAGTGCAGCTTGTCTGCACCCGCCCTACCCCTCCTTCCCAAAAAAATTCAAAAGGAAAAAGGTGACAAGCACAGGATTTTTACCTAAAAGCTGGCTTTATTTCCCTACACCCAGGTTCTGTTGTCTCTCTGCCTGCTGCAGCTGGCTGGCACCTCTGGGGAAGCTGCCACGTCACACCTAGCAGGAGTCAGGGAGATCGCCGTGGGTTTGCTCTGGAGGGTGGAGGGTGCGCAAAAATATTTTCTGTGGTTTCAGTTTGCATGTCTGCATGGAAAACTCTAGTGAAACGTAATAGGTATGAATCCAGAAGGGTCCACAGAAATATGTGAGGACAGATTTCAAGGAAACCAGTGCAAAAACCCCAAAACCATTTCAGGGGAAGGAATATTCCCAATAAGCTGTCAAAATCTGTAGTATTTTTTTCAATTAAATTCCACAGTAGTTTTCCATAAGACTGGTTCCAGTTTCCGCTTTTCCAGTTTCTAAGCCTTATATTTTCATGAACTGAAAGAGCTTTGCTCTGTGCTTGCTTACGTTGCATCTGTCGTCAGTGGCACTTCTCTAGCTTCACTGAAACCCTTCTGTGCTTGCACTGCTCTTCTGAGACAGTGTGAAGTCCCTGGTCTTGAAGGGACATCTGAGCTGCCTTTCACCTAATTTTGTCTTTAAAACTTCAAGTAACTTGACGAACGTATCCTGCAAGATCATATCGTTCCTGTTGGGTTTACTTCTGGACACTCAATGCCCTAAAGTAACTGCTCTGCATATCCATCCTTGGCACCCACAGTCATCTCCTCCTGGTGATCACAAAACCATTCATGCTGATGCAATGGATGGAGAGGGAGCCTCATCCTGATCAACAGCTTGATGCCTTAGCTCCTCTGACCTGAGGAGCCTAGTATAGGTTCTCTGTCCAACTGGGTTGTGAATCAAAGCTATGTCATGTTTATCATTAGGTGCTGCTTTCTGAAATGCTTAACAAAAACCTGACTTCCTCCTTTAAATGCTTGGAATTAAGTTAGTAATATAGACCCTGTGTTGCTCTCTCATGGGAGAAAATTCTGGGTTGCCAGGTGTTAAAAAGGCCAGAGGTAAATGTGAGCTCCCCTGAGTGGAACTGGGACAGGTCTGCAGGGCTATGAAGGAGTATGAGCAGGATCTTGGCAGCCCGCAGGTAGTTGTATGGTTGAAAGTCCTCGGAGCTGGCATGTTCCTGGCTGTTGTATGAGACCTCACAATGCTAAAGCACTGCATGGCATGAGGCATTCCTCCAAGAGAGGGACATAAGGTGTGGTGCTAAACATCAGAACTTGTTTCACATGTGTTTTCTCCTTGTGAAATTTTTGTGCGGTTTTCCCACTGGTCAGGAAATTCCCCTACTGCTGTATTAGCTTCTCTCAAATCACCTACCTTGCATTTTGACAAGTAATAGCAAAAAGCCATTGCCCATGTGCTGTCTTTTCCTGTATGCAACTTTTCTTTCTTTACCAACCAGATAGCTTTATTGCATTTCTTTTTATCCCTCCTTTACTCACAGTTTCAAACAATGCAGACTCGGCAGACTTTTTGCTTGTGAATCTAATGTGAATGTAGATGCAGTCTTCCTGATACAGTCTTAAACTTGAAGGCTATAGTTTCATGTTGTGTTCTGGTTCTTTTGTTTTGCTCTCAGTGTAGAAAAGGAAGGGTGTTTGAGAGGAAATTTTTAGCAAAATATGTCTCCCTAGCCTGGATGAGACAGAAGAAACAAATCCATTCTGGAAACAGGGAAAAACTCAGGAAGGCAGGCAGTGTGAAATGCTCATATACAGTCCATCTAAAAAGCAACCTACCATAAATTACCTGACCCTTCAAGGGATCAGGTCTCCTTAGTTTGACCTAACATTGTACCTGACAGACTGTCACAAGCTATCTTGGTCTAAAGATTGCTCCTAAAAGTTCCTGCATTTTACTTTGATGATTAATATGATGATTTAATGTAAAAATACAGAAGACTAGACAAAGAATTCCCCCTAACTCCACTGTGTAATCTAATTCTTGAGCTTTCTTCCTCTATGTGGAACAAGCTGCCCAAGGAGGTTGTGGAGCTTCCTTCTCTGTACATTTAAAAAAAACCACATGGACACGTTCCTCTGCAACCTGATTGAGGTGACCCTGCCTTAGCAGGAGGGCTAGACTGGATGATCTCTAAAGGTCCCTTCCAACCCTCACCATTCTGTGATTCAGTGACTCTATGTGGTTTTGTTCCAGACTTAGGAATCTACCGTCTGCTGAGACTCAGTATCAGAAGCAAGAGTCATGGTACTTTTGCCATTAATTCATTCTGCACATGAGTAGTAAACTTGATGCTCCAGGGATGTGCAGGCAAAGAACAACTGCACTGCATATGTGCAGTAGTCTATCAACAGGCAGAGGGTTCCCCATGCCCAATTGAGCCTCCCTTGGCATTGCATGAGACAAATGAGCAGCTTTCTCACAAAGATCAGAGACCAAGAAGAAGCAAAGTCTCAAAGCCAACCTGCAAACTATACACTTGACAGTCTCGTCAAGCTGAATGTGGGAATGCTGTGGTATCACCTGCTCTTGACATGTGGGAATCAGAGCACAGGCACACTGAATGACTTGATCAGACACAGGAAACTTGGAGAGGACCAAGAAACTTCACCCAGTTCAGCAGTTTCTATCCAGTGCTTTACTGTAAGACTAATACCCTTCTCAGAACAGTTTTCCCAGGGTCTTGCATTCTATGCTGCTAACATTTACTGTAATTAAATTGATTTAGAAATAATGACTTATATTCTGAAAGTTTGATGGCAGCAGAGGGGAAACCCTGTACATGTGTAGGTGAAGTGAAGAAATGACAACATCTAACCAGAGATTAGTAGATGCTTTATCTGAAACACTTTCAGTTTTGCTAGATAATACTAAACCCACTTTGATATGCACTTTAGTTGCAAGCTCTGAGTGCATCAATGTATTTTACTTTCCATTTGAATCATGAGTAATTTTAATCCGATTGCAGTCTACCCACTTTATTCCATACTTTAGCAAGTAAATCCCTAGTAAATAATGATACCTCCGTATTCCTCTCCTTCCTAAATGTGGGCATAGAATATTGGTGTCAAAATACAAGTGTATCTCTATTTCTTTAAGGAGTTTGCAGAATGGCAGAAGTTACAAAATAAGCTCAAAATTGTGGGGGTGTATGGTGGATAGTAATGCATTTAGCATGCGATAATGAAAGCAGAAAAAATATCTGGAGGTTTCTGTGAGGCAGTATTGTACTTTCAGCAGCAGCTGATAATTCAGAAAGAGGAATTACCCTTCTTTCCCCATTGGTAAATCTGATGGAATAATAATGTGTTGATGATGATGATGATGATGATGATACTAATATTTTTATTAGTCTGCTTGCTGTTAAACTATTGTCCTCTTTTTTGTAAGTTTTTAGAAACCCATGATGAACAGGACAAGTCACTGGGAAGCTATTGAAAGATTCCAAACGCACTTCACACAGGAATTTGTGTTTCTCCCCGAGTTTACAAATCCTTTCCTGTACTGTCTTTTTCACTAAATAAGTCCCACAGGAGTTGGCTGAACAAACCTCATGATCCAGACCCACTTCTATAAAAAGGATTGTGCAACATAGGAGACAACTCTTGCAGGTAGGTAGTTCATTTTCTTGCTCTGTTCTTCAGGATCTTTACTTTTGCAGACTACCAGACTTTTTTTTTTTCCTCTGTTTTCTTTCTCTTCTTTTACCTTGGTGAATTTTGGCCTTGCAGCAAAACTTGAGGCCTCTGAGCTTTAAGGAGATAGTACTGAAAGAGAAAACCTCATCTCTGACTTCTCTCTTATAAGGCATACCTTGGGCAGACCCATGCTGCTTGCTGGTCAGTAGGAAAGCTCTGAGAAAAACTCAAGTTCCCTATATCTCATTGTGAGGGTATGAGAGGCAGTCAATCCAATATAAAAAAGAATGGTTGCATGGCAAGCCTTATTCTTCTTGTGTCTAAGCAGAAATGCAAAGGATTGATATTTAAATTCACAATTATGTGCACACCTTTGGAGAAGTCATGTAGTGTCCATGTGATCTAATTTCCTTATCTGTAAAATGGGGTAAGAACAAATCTCCTGTTAGACACTATACTCTGTTGGTCAGTCACAATTCCAATTGTCCTCAGAACTCTCTCCTATTCAAGACTTGAAGTCCCAAATCAATACCAACTCACAAGTCTCCTTTTCCCACAACAAATCCTGACTGCTTGTCCCAGTCCAGTTTTTCCTTGATGGTGAGATCCAATCTCCTTTTCTTATTCCTCATTCTGTCCCTATGTCCAAAGCTGTCTTCTTGTTACAGTCTTTTTCTTGTCTGTTTCAGTCATGCTGCTGCTTTTTTTGGTCTCCTGATCCCTAGTCTCTTTTCTCTTCCTCTGACCATCCCAGATGCCCTTGAGGGACAGCCTTCAGCTCCCCTTGGTGTGGCTCAGGCTGGTCAGCAGAGACACCCACAGGGAAAGTTAGGGTTCAATCCTGTTTTCCTGGTGTAATCTGAGGGAGACCTTCTGCTCCCTTGAGTCTGTGCATGCAGACAGGTCCCAGGTGAGGGCTGTGAGGAGTTGGAACTTATTAAATATGGACTCTTCAAAAATATCAGCTCAGAAGTCACTACATAGATCCTTTTATCAGACATGGTCAAGATGACATGGTCTAGACAATCTGTCTTTCCTTCTTTTGTTCTTACAATCAGCTAATCAGTAATAAGCTACTGAAAGCAAAGTCTTATCTGCTAACAGCGCTTAAAACAACTGATGTTTGTTCCTGCATAATAAGTAACTGTCTTTCTTCTGGCTGCCCCTAGATGCTCAAAGCACTTGTATGCCATGTCTCTACAGGGTGAGATGTCTTCTGGTCACCTGTGGCAGCCTCCCATTCCTGTGAGTCATCCCAGCAGCATGAGGGGATGGTGCCAACATGCATGGGGGAAGACAGAACGGAAAAGTTACCTGTACTCTCTTACAGGTTTGAGAAGATATATTTCTTCTCTGGGATAGCTTTTAACTCCTTCCAAGCTCCAAAAGCCTCGATCAGCACTGATGACACAATTTGTGCTCAGCTTCCAGTTTCTATTGGCTCTGTGACCACCTGATTATTTGCTATTTCTTGCTTGCCGCTGAAGGGAAACAGCTACCGTTTATCTTCTCCTGGGCCAGGATGATAGTATTTTCTGTCTCTTTTTGGTGCATACTGAAGACAATTTGCTTGTCATGCTGAGACAGGTCCATTATCTTTGACAATAGCAGAGCTGGGGCCTTCTGGTCTGACTGTCTGTCTGTCTTTCTTGATTTATTTAATTTTCATTTCTCTCTTGCTTTTTTCCCATTTTTTCCTTCCTTCCTTCCTTCCTTCCTTCCTTCCTTCCTTCCTTCCTT
>WBNH01005454.1:195805-255424 GCA_013401255.1 Urocolius indicus
TCCCTCCCTCCCCCCCTCCCCCCCTCCCTCCCTCCCCCCCTCCCTCCCTCCCTCCCTCCCTCCCTCCCTTCCTTCCTTCCTTCCTTCCTGTCCTCCCTCCTACAGCAGGCCATACCATTGTTACTAAAAACAAATATAAGAATGACAAAGGAAGGAATGTGTTTCAGTAAAAGAAAAGCAGAATAGCTTCTCGTTTTCCTAAATGAGTGACAAAAATACCTTGTTTCTTCAAAATAATCCCATTTCTCACACAGAGACTCACAATTACTATATACCCTGCAGTGCACACGCCGACACCTTTGGGAGAAAGGTTTTTTTTATTTTTTTACTTTTAATTTTTTTATTTCTCCTAGTTAAACAGTACTACATGATAGATGGAGTTAACTCCTTTGAGTTTTGCACAGCCTTCTTTCTAATCGTCAGCCCTTTGAGAAATCTGGAGGAGGGGCCAGTCCCTTCTCAGCATTTATAGGAAACGGAGACCAATTAAATCATAGGCTTTGCCCTGTCAGTAAAAATATAAAAATGTCAAACATGAAAAAAAATTTATTTCCATATTGGGTGATGGACTTTGTTTTGTTTTTTTTTCTTTTCCTCAGCTGTAATTGCTCTAGCAGTATAAGAAAGCAACACAAGGTTTAGATTAGTCAAGCACATTTTTGCACTATGTATATAATAACAAGAAAATGAGACCTGCCAACCCAGACCCAGGCCTTGAATTTTTAGTAGATTTTCTAGTAAAGTTCCCTCTACAGTCCTTAGGAGAAGCTTCAAGGGTGAACTGATGAAGACATGCCTCTTGTACCCTTTGCATTTGCACATCTTGAGCTCCACTACAATATCCTCTGTGTGAAATTTGTTCCATTTGTGTTCCACTCGGTGGGAGTAAAGACAGCCCCAATTACCCGCACCCTGGAGCAGCTTGGCTCCTCTCCATCACAGCAGCTTTTCCTGTTGGTGGAATGCTGTGTTAGCAACCTGAGCCTGCCGTTCTCCTTGTCACAAAGCCCAAGATGTCGCACCTCTGGTTGCAGAAGGGACCAATCCTAACCTCCTTAGGGCACTTCACCAGTCTCACATGTCAGAGTAAGACATTGAACAGGGCATGAAAATGTCTCTTCCCTATCTTCATCCTCCAAAAAGTATAAAGTCATATCTTAACTAGTTGTTGAGCACAAATTCATAGGCCAGTATGAGAGCTGGATGGTTCACCAACCTTGAGGTAGGTAGTAAGAATTCACCTCTCAGGGAAGCGTGTTCTTTGTAGCGGCTGTAGAAGACGGTTAAACCCCCAGTTTGTATGTGTTCTTTTGATTTTAAATAGCTAAAGATAGGAGAGATAAACCTTGCAAACTTTGAGTAGGAAGGTGGCAGACCTAGCCAGTGGTAGGGAGCTACTTCAGAAGCACAAGAATGGCAGATTCTGGAGTTTGGGGTGGGGGGGGTGGGCGATGATGATAGTGGGCTGGCCTTGAAGAGGCTTCAACCAGCTAGAAGACCATTTTCCATATGTCAGACCAGAGGCTGCCAGCTTTACTCATGCTGAATGATACCTTTCCCCATGATTAGTCCCATTGATTTTACCAGCTCTGCTCACAGACTGCTAGACAGGACCCATGGTGCTTCAGCCCCAGGAAAGAAGCCACTCACTGTTGGGCTACTGCTGGGACAGACCTGTCTCCTTGCTGCTCTGGGAAGGGAGCAAACCATGACGGGTCTGGAGCTGGCACAGCACATGCTTCCTACTGCCAGATGCCTTAGGAAAAGGAAATGAAGGATCCATCAAGTTCTCCCTTCTACTCACTTGGTCTAAGGAAAGGCATAGTTTGTAGAGGCTATTATTCCCCTGTGTGTGACAAGCAAGACACAGGACACGTTATGGCCCCTTACTTCTTGCATTGGCATGCTGACCATGATCTGGCCCAAAGTGAGGTGCTACTCTGCATGAAAAAAGAGGTAGAGCCTGGCTCTCAGTGGCCAGAAGGCTTTACATGGCCCAGAGCATGAGGTCAGTACAAGCCCCTTGAAGAAAGGTGCAACAATGCATCCAGTGCATTTACTGTCGAACACAAAAGCCATTTACAAGAAGGGGGGGGGGGAAAAATACAAAAGAAGGAAAAGAAAAAGGCGTGCGTTTATTCTCAGGGCAGAAGTAGTGTATGTGCCACCGAGCGCCCACTGAAAAGCAAAGAATTGGTTTGTCACAATGAACCATTTGCTGGAGGTTTCAGATCCACTATGATATTATGGCTGACGGCTCAGAGGCCTTGCCTTGACTACCAATGTAATTGGCATGGCTGGATGCTTTTGACTGAGTTTTAGCTGCTCCCTGGTAAATCTGCTGAGCGGTTCCACAGGACCTGTGGGCATGCAAAGCCCCCATACTACTCACTGACCTGCCCCTCTGGCTTGCTTGTCATGCAATTTACAATAACTAGCACTGTCCTTGTAACTCTAAGGTAAGAAGTGAAAACCCTTTCTTTTTCCCCTAATTGTTCTACTGGTTTTACAGTTACCAAGCTGTAAAGCACCTCATCACTCTTGTTAATTCTTTCTTCCTTTTGAGCTGCCAGTTAGTAATCAATTATTACCCTTGTCATTCATGCTGCAGCACAGCAGCTGGTCACAAGAAGCCTCTGTTTCATTGGGCTGGAGCCAATCAAGTCTCTCCAGCTGTCCCTTGTTGCTCTGAATCATAATGTACAGTACTTGTTGCTTTACAAGTTCCTTTACCAGACTGCTTTTTCTTTTTTTTTTTAAACAAAACAAAACAAAACAAAAATCCAAAATGAAAAATAAAAAAAAAAAAGGTTTTGCTCCCAGTTCTACACTCACAGCACATCTGGCTACTGGAGCTTAAGGTAAACTCCCTAATGTTGCATTTTTATGAAGGAGGGGAAAACTCTGTGTTAGCACAACAGATATTTTTGTCATATTCTCCATTTTATGAGATGACTGCGTTGATATAAAGACTGCTGACAGATCAAAGGTTTCACTGGTAAAATGATATGAAAGGCAGAGACATTAACATCCATCAAGGTCCTGTTAGGATTTGCAGAACAGGGGTTCTGGGCCTCCCAAGTGAAACCTAGCAGGAAGGTCTGAGAGCCTGCATAGCAAATGAAAAGAAAACAAGAGAGGGCACACAGAATATTGGAGGAGGTAGTGACCCACAAAATAGTAGCAATTTGAGCTGCAAGGCACCCTGATTGAATTGCAGCAGAGGCAAACGCTCTCAGGCTTGCTGTTCTTGTTGTGGAGCGATGCACCATTCAGCATTGTGCTCCGAGCTATCAGCTAGGCTTTCGGATGACTTTAGCTCAGAGTGGGAAACAACGGTACCACTAGCTTTCCAGATTGTCTTTGTTCCCAGCTCCCACCGTTTGACTGCAGGCTGCTGAGATAAGAAATCTTGCAAAAATACCCAGCCAAGATGAGAAGTGTCAGGGGGAAGTGGCTGGCTTTGGAGATTTTATATTATCATCCCGTAACTTACCTTCCTCTCTGCATAATTTAATCAAAAGGAAGAAGCTGATTTCACAACCACGCTACCCACGTGGGTATTTCCTTGCCTTCAGTAGAGCAAGTCACAGGAATACAAGTTTGGAAAACATTTTCCAGCTACTACTCCTCTCTGACATGCCCCAAGGAACCCATTTCATGGGAGCACTAAGTGACAAATTAAAGCATGAACTAATTCTTACTACTAATTACATCCTGTTACAAGCATTTATCCCCCTAGTATTTATGAACCCAATTAGTGTTAACTATATGATGGTTACCAGTGACATTATCTAAAAATGTCTAGGTTTTATTGCTGCTGCAGCTCATACCAATAAACTCACCTCTGCCAAATTGAGCACAAAAAACCAATTTTACAAGAGCACTACACACATCATACAATGCACGTTTGCCCTAAAGTGCATAACTACTAGCTGTAGATGTAGAGAAGTCAAAAGAAATACCCATATTCCTTGTGACAAGATATACTGCTCTGGCTTCTCAATTGTTTCTACCAGTGTGCATGGGTGGTGATGGATGGTGCCCCAGTGCTCTTCATCCTAACTTATGAGTTTTGGAAAGACTGACATCATGGGATACAGTGCTTTACAGTTGTAAAGCACTTAACTTTAAAAGTTAGCACAGGTGTGAGGCCAGCCATGGACACTAAGGCTCTGTCACCGGTACCTTTACCCTCCTCTGAGCTCTGCTCAGAAGACTGAATGTCTTTGACAGAAAAGTTGTGTCAGCCAAGGCTAAGTATTGTGTCAGGTAGGCTGCTTTGAGTACCCTAACAGCCTTACAGGCTGGTTTGATTACCTCCATATGGCCTGGTATAGTAGACAGCCCTTTTGAAAGGCAGTGTGTTTTGTCATTGTGCACTTTAGGGGTGGAATTAATTTTTTGGTAAAGGGCCAGCACCCGAGTGTGCTCTGCTGATGTCTTCCTTGTTTGTGATCAGTGCCCTGCTTGGCCACAAAGGTCTGCTGATGCGTGGTGCTGTTTAGCAGACTTGCAGCTGTGAAGAGTCCTGACTCTCAAGGAAAATAGAAGCTCAGGAGGAGTAGTAGTAGTAGTCCCCTTCAAACAGCAAAAGTTTTCAAAGGAAGAGTGATTTCTGATGTATGAAGTTGCTTAATGAAGAAGTCTCAAAAGGCCTGGCAGAAAAGAGATTTGCATAGCTGACATGTGGATGCATGTCACCTTTGCAAAGTGCTCAATTCCATCCCAGTGAGTGGCCTTTTCTATGAGATTATTTTGGAGTCTGGTGCTGTGAAATCACACAGTCACAGAGCTGACACAGTTTAGCACCAGTTGTCGACTCTGAGGGTTTTCCAAGTTTCCTGACATCCCAGTATCTTCTCTGAGTTTCTCTTAATAGACTTAGTCCTCGTGTGGTTCTGGCTTTCCATATTGTCTTGAAAGAACTACTAGTTGGTCTTCATAACCTCCATCATTAAGGACATTCCAAGTTTGCACTAGATATTTGATCCCCCTACTAAAAAACAAACAACCCCCCCAAAATTAGTATAAAACAGAATAATTGTAAAAACGTGTTCTGGAGTTTCTAGGACTTTGAGGGGTCAAATGTAAGCATTTACTTCTGCTTTTATTTATTTAAATCACAAAAATAAAACTCCTTTTAAAAGGAAATAAATAACACACATTCCAATATGAGAGGGGATTGACCTTATTAGAACACCCCTTTTTTTGTGTAGGCTTTGGCATGGCAACGTTATCAAAACTGGTGAGTTCCAGGGGAAAGATTAAACTTTGATGAAATTACACCTTCTGAGATAAAAATATTCTGTTTGAATTTTTTTTTTAGCTTTGCGCAGAATCTAGGCCTCTGTTTCAGGCTTTTGTATAGATGTCTTGCAGGTGTGTGGGAAGAGAATCTTGGGAGAAATGAGAAAACTCTAGTTGACCATTTGTACATGCTAATATGTCAGTGGTCTCAGCAGGAGACTAGTTGGTACAGCACAATAGCATAGGCAATTCTGCAGCTACCTTTTCTTTTCCCAGGGCTAAGCTGGCAATTTCTAGAATGCAGGACACTGGTGCAGAGATGACATCGCTCTGTCTCTTCCATCTTTCTGTACTGGTGGAGTAGGACATCTACCTCCAGGTAGAAGAATTTGATTTACCTTCTCCCACTTATGGGCAGTAATACTTGGTCATCGTGTTTGCTCTACTACTTTCTCCCCTGACATATCTGATGACTGCACCTGTTCCTTTACAATGTCACTATGATCTCTTCTTGCTTTGTCTCAGACACCCCAAATGAAGTTAAAGACTCTCAGTTAGATCACAGTACACATACTGAAATGGCCCACAATCATTCACTTCCTATCTCTCAAGAAACTAAAATCCTACTGCAGCAGCGAGAAGACAAAAAGAATCCTCCAGTAGGATGCATAGTAAGTAAGAAGTGCTGCAGGAGTTCTGAAGTTGTCTTTAGCTTCAAGATGTGAGGATCTAAAAGAAATTATCCAAAAAACTGCCAGTGCTATTATTGTCGCTGAGGTCAGCACCTGAGAAAGTTGAGTAGGAGATGATTAAATGTTGAACTATCCCTTTCAGCTTTCTGCCTATGAGAAAGATAAAGACATCACAGGAAATCCACTACTTTTGTGTCATACTTGTCACTCTCCCATTGCAGTGTGCGTGTGCACATGCACATTTGTTTAATGGTCACACTCACAGTCATGATGAACTTCATCTTCCTACACAGCACAAACCTTCATAAAGAAATGTGAGAAATGTTCTGTAAGTATAATGGAATACATCACATGTTCATTTAGAATTATATAAATGAACATTAGCATGTCTACTGGAATAAAATCATTAGATGGTTCTTAGGCTACAAAGAGGAGAAGAAAACTCAGGTAGCCTTTACAGATCACATCCTGCACAGATCCAGTGGAGAGGGCTATACATTTTCTTTGCCTGTCCTGTAAGATGAGCTTCAGATATAGTTCACACTCATTGTTGTGGGATCTGCAGAAGGTCATAGAACAATGAGATTCAGATATTTTGTGCCCTTATGGAATATCTCTATCCCAAGCTACCTGGTACCAGCAGAGTCACAGCATGTAATGGCAAAACCTTCCAGGAACCAGTGAAAGAGAGGTTTATATGATTTATAGAACAAGTCGTATACAACTCCATATTTCTCTTGAAATCCAAGTCAGGATTCAGCTTACCTACCACCAAGCTAGGTGAGACTAGAGACCTGAGATACAAGTGCCTAAAGACAAGAGTAATTTTGTCTATCTGTAGGCATGTCTATCTGAGCTAGCTGTATAGGTGCCCTTGGAAGTCAATGGAGAGAATCAGGGACTCCTGGTTTTGGTGCTCTGATCTCTCAGAGATGTCTTTATTCTGGAAAAAAAAAAAAAAAAAAGAAGTCTCAATCTGAAACTATATATTTCTGGATGTAGTTTGATACTACGATGAGCCTTGCTTTAGGACTGGTAACATCAGCTCACAAACATCACGTTTGTGGAACATCAAGATAAGCATTATGTCACCTCACCTGATTGGTCCAAGTGCATTAGAAGTTGCTGAGAGGTAAATTATGTATCAGCAGGGTTTATGGCACATCAAATATTGTATGTTGTTGCTGTCTAACTTTCTGCAAGATCATGTACATTTGAAGGATTCAAATCAATAAAGACAAGAAGCTTCTTAAAGCAGTGACCACATTAAGAATAGCAATAATAAAACTGGTGCTGTATTTGAATCTTTTTTTGAAGTAACTACAGTTCCAATGCTACAGTCCAACTTCTGCTCTAGGTGTGACGTTTACTTTGCTGATACCAGGTGCATATCATAGGTATGTTTGCCTCCAGAGAGGTATTTTTGTGAGAGACTCGCGAGAGTGGATTTCTACATCTAGAGTTTTATTCTGTTTGGTGACATTTGTATAGCAATACCTTCTGCTTTCTTCAGCTAATATCCACAACATTTTTTTTTTCCAAATCCTAATTTCTAGTAATTTGCTGCTCCTCTCTCTTCCCCCAGAATCAGAGGTTTGTGGTTAATAGTTTCCTGAATACACAATCTGCCTCATATGCTTTTTGAATTAAAGAGAATATCACACCAAAATTTTAAGTCTTATAAAAACAAAAAATGAAATACGGCATAAGGCAGTATCCAGATGTGGGATCCTGGGCTAAATTCTTGTCTTCATTGGACTTTGTACTGTGGAAATCAGAGTGCTGGTGATCATGGGAAAAGTGCTACTGGCTTTTCTCGTCATAATAAGCTAGGCTTTTCAATATAGTCTGGTTGCTCATTCACTTTATAGCTACAGTTTTCTATTCAGTTTGATCAGCCACTTGGAATTCCCAAGTGTCAGCTGCACAGTTTAAAAACTGCTTTCCAAAGGATAATTATGCAGACCTATTTTTAGATTCTTAAGTACCTGCTTTTAGAAGCAAAAGTGTGGATTTAGGCACCCATCTTAAAAATGTAGCCCACGGCAGTGCATTGCTATTCAGGCTCTGAACTTGGGCACTGAGCTAGAAGTATGGCACTGTGCACCTGTCCTGAGTCAGTGTATCTTCATGGCTTTGCTTATTACCAAAAAAACAGGAGCTTGTACACTTTCATAAGAAAATGCCTCCATGAGAGTTGGTACAACATAACATTGTCCCTCAAAGTGACAGTGGTGGTTTGGTGAGAAATCTGTGTCACTGCCTTCAATTTTCCATCTCGTCCTGTGCATCAGTCACCCAAGGATTTGTCCATGTTTACTAGACAAACTGTAAAGGGGCACTTTAGGTGTGTTAATTGCAAAAGCATCAGGCAAAGCTACAAGGAATTGAATGGAGCCCATTGCAGGAAACTCATGTGTCTGGGATTTTCTTAGAGCTTTGGAGCCTTTTGTAATGTTTGGAAGAAAACAAGATGACAATTTCAGAGCATCCTTGTCCTCATTTCATAGCTTTAGTTGTCCTCTAAGGTTTTTCCCAAACTAGAGTGGCCCATTTTCATTGGACACTGTCTTAAAAGTGAGTTCTCAGCTGAGGCTTTCTGCAGTTGTAGAAATCTATGGGTCATCTTAAGGGTTATCTTTCACAGTTAAACTTTAGGTCTGCTGGACACAGGTGTATCTCTCTGAAGTTAGCTACACCTTTTCTGTACCATACTTTATCAATTTGTGCATTTTTTCTCCACCTTCATCTGTTCACCTAAGGCTTCATTCACAGTTCTTGTTATCAGCTCAAAAGCAGAATGAATCCTCTTCCTGCCCCCTTCATGGCCTTCTGTCATCCCATGGTTCTTTTTGCATGCCTTCCTTTGCAAATTCTTCGGAGATTGCATAGTTTTCTTGCTGTTCACATTTTCAAGACTACTATAATACTTCATAGTTCTTCTATGGTGAGTTATTTTCAATATCCGTAACATTTTTTCAAAACTCATGACTCCCATCTTTCCAGAGAGATAAAGCATGTCCTATTGATTTTATACGTGGCATATTTGGTTGGCATTTTGAGCTTTTTAAAGGGGATTTTGATCCTTAATCTTTCCTCCCTTCGGGGGTATCATTATGCATGGCTTCTGCCATGGTGGAAGGCACAGCTAATCACTAAAAGGCAAGACAGTGCATGCTTCTTTCACATGCACTTACTGACATTTCTAGAGGAAGGCCTTAATTTCAGTAGTCTTGGGAGCACCTTTACCTATAGTGTTCTCTTTAAAGGCATCCTCATCACTTAACTGGTCTCACTATAGGAACAAGTTGCCCAGGCAATGTTTGGTTTAACAGACATTTCAAAACAGCTAGCACTGCTGCCCAAAGAAACAGTCCCATTCTTTCTCTGTGTCTGATGGCTATTCTTTTTCTGTGGCCTTGACTCTTACTAGGGAGAAAAACTGGCTCTAAAACACCCATTAAAGAAAAAAAAATAGTTATTTTTTTCTGCTCCTCAGGCCTTTTCAACTGGCTGCAGAAAGACTCATGCTAGGAGAAGTGAGAGATGGTGTATAAGATCAGATCTGTTACTTTCAGTGCTGTCTGAAGTATCTGTTGAATTGCAACTTAAAGGAAAATATTTGTAAAAATACTTCTTATCTCATTGATTTCCTCTGCTGCTCCATCTTTCCAATTGCTGTGTCTATTTCTTTAGCCTGAAAGCTCTCTGGGGTACAGATCATCTTTTTGTTGTGTGACCATACAAAGACAAACATAACAGTATCATTTTCTGATAGAACCATTGCTTCCTTTGGAGCACATTTACCTCACCACAGAAAAGATGTGTAAGTCTTATCCTCAAAACCACAGCTGGCACTCAGGTAACTGGATGATATTTAGTTTGTCTAATTATTTTGCATCCTATATTTGTTGACTATCATTAATGGTTGAGGATGTGGTCAAAACATTAACACAACGGTAACGCTCTTTATGCACTGATGTGAGCATGGTGGAATTCCCACAACAACAGCAGCAGAATGCTGGTACCCTACTGGAAGAGTCTGGAAATTGCACAAATTCTCACACTGCCTGGTTATTTCAAATACGATGTCACTTTGGTGTGTTTTTCCTATGACATCCCCTAATTCTGACACAGCAGAAGCAGATGTTTCCTTTTATGTTGCTACTGATCACAGGAAAGAAAGAAACAAAACTAATGTGCAACAGATTTGGCAAGTGACAGCTTGGGTGCAGAATTTTGTAATGCTGATCCTGTGAGACATATACTAAACCAGTTCCAAAACAGGATGTTGCAGTGCATGTCTAATATCCCTTTTCTACCACACTCCAGAACAATTTCTGTTGCTATCTGAGGCTATGAATTGCATTAAAAAGCACAAATTAAATCTCACAAGGAAAGATTGTATCTACTTGAACAAGCATCAGGCAAAGGTTTTGTCCATTTCACTGTCAGAGATGGACACAAAGGTGTTCTGCTTTGAGACACTGTGCAGCGAGAGTTGTGTTACTACAGCGACATAAACAATCATCCTGTTTGTTAGTCATAGCCAAAACTAGTAGACTTGCATAGTGGAGTCAGCCTTTGCTAATTGCTGGTCCTACAATCTAAACAGAGCAAGGATAAAAATCAGATCTGAATCTGCTCGGTGATATAGCAAGTCATGCTGTCCTTGATTACCAGCATTTGCTCCCCATGAGTGAATATGCCATAGTTTATTCTGCAACAATCTCAGACAGTCTCAATTTCAGGATATAGTTATCAGCAAAGTTTTGAGGGGTTTATTTACATTGTCTCTTGATCTATAGGATGCCACGATTTATGTAGCTTGGGGGAAAGCACTTAAAAAAAAACCCCTCTATAGTTTGCACTTTTTCTAACAACAGGCTGCTATTTATTATTGGCAAGAACAGAGCACAGGCTTTAGAATTTAAGCAAAAAAAGACCTTTGGCAATGAGGAAATGAGCCTAGACATTTTTCATGAATGGGGCAGAGCTGCTTAACTCTGACTGGCTTGTTTTCTTTTCTTCCTATTCACATCACTCAAGTCCCACCTTCCTGCCTTAAAAGGCATCTCGTTCCCTGGCAGCAGGACAAGTATCTGTTTGATGTCAGCACCCTTTTATTTGCTTAAAAGCATCTTTTTTTCAAGCCAGTAAATTGAAAATGACTACCGCGTCGAGAACTAGCCAATTTCCAGCACTCTCTGCAGAACTGGTCTGCTTTCACGTTTGAGAGATATCATTAATTTTCTAATGAATAATGAGATCAGAGAGCTTGTATGCTGTATTATGTGTAGGAAAATGCTTATGTAAATCAGTATGGTTGTGGTAGCTTCCCAGGGGAACTTTAAAGCTTATCATATCATTAAATCCGATAGCAATTCATTTTTTTTTTAAGTAATGCAAGAAAAAAATAAAAGGTCTATTCAGTGCCTATTTGTAATAATATGTTTATAATATGAAAGCGAAAGGAAGGCTACTAGATCATATACGAGAAAAAGCAAGCAGAAATTCCTTAGGCTTTGCAAGCTGTACCCTGTTTTGAAGGAAAAAAACAGCCCACATATTTACATAGCTGAACCTTGTGAAATATATTGAATGCTATGAAGACTCTATCATAGTCCAATGTTAGCATTCAATGTGGATTTCACTTTTGCAGGCTTTCTGCAGCGGATTCCAAAGTTCTCCTAGCACATTGCTTCCAGCGACCTTAGAGTCACCTTCCTCACATTTCTCTTCCTTTTCCTTCCTATGTTAATAATAAGCTCAATGAAATGAAAGGAAAATGTCCACCTTCCTTTTAACTTGATTTTAGCATCTTAGTGACAGGGATGCTTTTGATTTGTACCGGGGCTAAAGACATCAGGATACTGTTTTTCCAGTGGGACTGAGAGCTACTCCACAGATTCTAGTCATCATGTTTACCATGTAGAAAACTTAATTAATCTTCCTGTTTCCTTCCTCCCCCGCCTGTGCTGAACATAAATAGCATTTAATTTGCCAGTACTGTTAACTCCACAAGCTGCAGTATATACTGTGCTAGCATCACCAGTTTCTCCACGAAGTCAAAAGTCTCAAAGTAACTTTCCTTTTTTTTTTTTTTTTTTCCCTCAGTAGAACTCATATGGAATCATACTTATTTTTGTGTTAAATGCTCAAGTGTCTTGGACAGCCCTGCCAGGGACTCAGCCACTCTTCTCTGGATTTGTGGGGAGAGGTGTACCATGGGATGGGAGTCCCATGAGTTACCTATCAGAGAAAGGTATTGATTGAGGTAATTGAGGGTGTCTGCCAATATGCTAATGAAAAAAAAAACCCAATTCTGGAGTTTTTAAAGGGAGTATTTGTAAGACAGATGTAGGAACTTGATTGTTAAGAGCCCTTTGTTCCTTTTAGATTATCCTTTACTTCTCTCTCAATGTGTAGCCATAAACATCCCTCCCAACCTAGTGCAGTTGCTGCACCCCCTCCAATCCTCCATGCATAAGGCTATAGCTGAGCCTTAGGAGAAGAGACATGTTCTTACCACTCTATTGATGTTAGGTAATCAGCCAGGACTCATATGACTAAAAGTATTTTGTGCTTTGAAGTTCTTCCTCCCTTGAATCCCACAGCAATTTAAAAAAAAAATGCTACTTCCAAAGAATACAAAGATATAGGAGGATGATTTCTCTATTAATCCAGCCTGATGTGACACACCCTCTTGCTTCACATGGTGGAAGATTGTGGTGACCTCCACCATCCGTCCATGAGAAGCTCCAAGTGAGCACTGCTGAGTGTTGCGGGAGCACAGCAACAGGTAAATATGTGCTGATAGGAAGACAGGAGATTCCTCTTTTTGTCCTAGACTGTTGCCTCTTCCAACATTCAATGCTGGCTACGTGGTCTTCTGTATTTGTTAGAAGGGGAGGAAGAATACATCTGTTCCTCAGGGATGATGAACTGAAATTGGCTCCGATTCAGGAAAAAAAAGTCTATTGAGCACAGCACTTAAACTGAGACATAAGTGCCAGTCTGAATAGGGACAGAGTTAAGCCTCTGTTTAAATGCTTTCCCGAACAGGGGTCATTAGCGCTAGCTCTCTCACTGAACAATGGATTATTACTAATGGAAGCAGCTAGCATTCAGATAGGCATCCAAACTTTTTGGCGCTTTCTTTAACTTGACTATTTTCTGCTGCTACTTGCAGGCCAGTTGGCTGCTGCACGCTTACAGATTGGGAGAAGGCTCCCAGCAGTCTGTCAGGAGAGTCATTCAAATCTGAAGTGCTGGTTTGGAGGGCAATGGCATGAGGTGGAGAATGGAAAGCGACATGAGGCAGGTGGGATTCCCTTTGAACTCAAGGACTAATGAATATCTTTTTATATTGAAAATTTGCTCAACTAATTATCAAGTAGCAATACTGAGAAACGACACAAATAAACATTTTGGCTGGTTTGACACCACTTCCAGATTTCTCAATGTCTTATCATAAAACTAAGTCCTGTGATTGGTATAAATATTAGAATTCTGCCTGTAAAACTCTGAATAAATGGATTCATCATACAATGGCACAGCTTTATGAAACCTAGGGGTTAATTCAAAATTTTTCAAATACTTTTGCCTTCAGTGGTATAAAATTTTGGATGCATTCTTGATACATGGCCTGTACACAGACGTTTTAGTTACCTTCAACTGTATTTGCTATCTATCTGACCTCTTCTGCTCTCCAGTTTATGAGGTAATGCAGGAGCAGAAGCAAGATCACCAGTGAGACAAACTGTACATACAGTTTATGTGCACGTTTAGCTCTGCATGCAGTGGAGTTAATAGCTATCAAAAATTCTAGCATAGTTCATAAGCCTCTCTATATTGCACACCAGTTTTATTATTTCTACTAAATCTATCTGTCATGGAAAATTGTGGCCTTCAGGAAGGAAATGACAGTAAGGACAGTGCCAGGTAGGGCTTTAAAATCCTCACTTGGGTTTCAGTGCCCAGCATGGAGACAGGTAGGACAGGGTAGTGTGTCTGGAAATGTGCATAGTTCATTAATTTGATTTTTGTGTCACCTGGAGCCTTCTTACTTCCTTTATTCAACATACTGAGCCAAGCTAGATTGGCTACTTTTGCAAACCCTGAGCCTCACTACTGAACTGTGACAAAATTAGAAGTGAAGGGTAGTGAGGCAGCATCATCCTTACCCCTAACATTACTCCTCTGATCATACTTTATCTGCACAGGAATAGGACAAATCATGTGCTGTGTCTTGCCTTATATTGAAATAACTTCGGAATGCATCTCTGGGTACATGAATGAGAAGAACCTATCTGCAGCACAGATTTACCAAAAATGAGCTGGATGCAACCAAACTGATATCTTCTGCTAAATGACGAGGTCTTTGGGTGAGAGAAGAGCGTATGTCATTTACTTTCATTTTAGTGAGGCTTTTGATACTGTCTCCTACAGTATTCTTGTATCCAAGTCAGGATACTGGATATGCAAGTTATGGTCTGGATGGATAAAAAAATCCCTGGTTGGACGAAGCTCAAAGGATAGTGGCCAATAAGTGTTATTTGACCTGGAGTGGCAAAACAGACTATAGATGTCTATAGTGGGTGCTGTTTAACATCTTTATCAATGACACAGAGAAAGTGTCAGAGTGCTTAAGGGTTTGCAGATGTCATCAAATCACAGGCATCGTTAAATATGCTGTAGGGCAAGGCTGTCATTCAGAGAGACCTAGGCAGGCTGGAGGAAAAAGAATCTTATAAAATTCACCAAGGACAAATGCAAAATTTTGCACCTGGGAAAGAGTAACTCCTGGTAACTGGTACAGGCTAGGAACTGGCTGGCAGCCAGCAGCAGAACTGCTGAAAATGACCTGGATGTCTTGGTAGACAGCAAGCTGAACTTGAGCCAACAGTGTGCCCTGTCAAGAAAAGACATTGACAGTATCCTGGGCGGTATTAGCAGAAGAATAGCCAGCATGTTGAGGGAAGTGATTATCTCCCTTTACTCAGCATTTTTTAGACCATAGCAAGCGTACAGCATTCAGAGTTTGGACCTGCAGTAGAAATAAGACATTGACAAAGCGGACAGAACTCAGCAGAAGGACACAAAGAAAAGCCTGGAACATATACCCCATGCAGCAATGCAGAGGGAATGGGGCTTTTTTCAGCCTTGAGAAGGCTTTCGTTATCAAGAATTTGCAGATAGGCTCTTCATAGCAGTGCATATCAAGAGAATAAGAGACATAAATTGACATAAGAGAGGTTCTGACTAGATATAGGAAAAAGCCTTTTCATCATGAGAGCATTCAAGAGTTGAAACAGGTTGTCTAGAGAAAATTGTGCAGTTTCCATCTATGGAGATTTTCAAGATCCGATCAGATAAAGCCTTGAACAAAAAGGTTTGATCTCATGCTTAAAGCAGCTGACCTTTCTTTGGGCAGGAGGTTATACTAGATGACCTTATGAGGTCCCTTTCCAAACTCTGTTTCCCTAAGACACTGTCCTACAACCTGGACTCATAACACTTTTCATTCTCCATATCCGTTTTCACACTCCTGTATTCTTCTTTCAGATATCAGAGCTGTTTTTTACTGAGGACAAGTTTAACAGCACATCTGGGTAGAGAGAGGAGGAAAAAGATGAGATAGAGGCAATCACTGCAGAAATGTGTTAGCTGCTATTCAGGGTAACAGTCTGGAACTCCCTTTGATATTTCAGACAGAGAATCCCCTCAAAGCGGGAGATTTTTGGTGATGAGTGCATAAAGTGCTTCTGTTCACCTTGAAGACAATGTTGTCTGATGAACTCAGGCTAATCTTCCTTCTTAATGTGGTCTACATTTGTTGAATGGCAGAGGGAATGCAAAAAGCACTGAGAAATTAGTTTATGTTTGGGAAATTCCTGTAAATTATTGACTTGTCTGAGGGTGTCCATGTTGCAGAGCTGAAGAACAGAAACACGATTTAAAGTCTGTTCATATGGTCCCTGGACCTCTTGTCAGTACTGATGAGCAGTTAGGGGGAAGAGCTGAGTTGCTTGCATCACTTGGTGTAAAGCCACTGAGTGCATCCTCAGCTTCAAGGCTGCTGATGTGTGTTTTGTGCAGCTAACCAGAAACAGAGCTCTGCATCACCCAATGCTAGGTTGGAGGCTAAAGTCTCCAGTCATTTTACAGATACTGATCAAGAGACAGGCTTCTTGGATGTCCTAGAGCATGGACAACAAAATGGTATGACAAACCAAGGAGGAAGAAGGTTGTTTGGCTACCTCAGCAACAATGTAAGGAGAGCTGGCTTTGACCCATGGCATGTGCTTTCCTTTTAATTTTTTCCTCTGTGCACTTCCCTGCTTGTGCCTTCCCAGGTTCAGCTGTTTGAACACCTCCAGGCTCCTTGGGGTTGACTAGGAAAATGTGACTGTAACTCACAGGTAGCTTTTTTCATTTCCCAGTGTTCTTGGTAGAAGTTGAATTTGAAAAATATTTAATTTTTTTTTTTGTACACTCACAGACAAAATTTACATAAGAACTATTGGACTCAGCTGCTTCACTGTCCCACAATGTGATGGCAAGTTTATGCTTACATGACAGAAATGAAGGAAGAATTAAAGTATTGGCCTACAAGTGAAAACTTTCTGAATTAAATCTCTGTGGAAATGTGTTTGAATTGGGCACGAGAAACAAAATTTTAAAAATGCATGAAGAAAATCAGGTTAAATACTTTCTTGGTGTTTGCATTTTAGTTAGATATCAATTACTACAGAAAATTATACTCTGTCCACTTGGAATTTGGGTCATCTGTCTTTTAGACCTCAGGGTCAGAAACGGTAGCTTGTCAGGATTAGGTTTTATTAATGAATTTGACAGAAGTACTCAAAGTAGTGACTGACACATGTACCTGGTTTGCCTCTAGATTGCAAATTTTAAAGTTTTCAAAGCAACGTGGACCTTGGTGTCAGAATTATCTTTGTAACAGTGAAAGTGGAAAGAAAATTGAGCTCTGCATTGCAAACATCTGATGTGGTATGACAGGATGACAATTCTTCAACCTCTTTTCTTAGTGTTCTAATTTCTTAATTTAACATGCCAATTCCAGTGTAACCCGAGGGACCTGGTTCTGCTCTTGAGCTCACATTGAACAGCACCTTGACCTGTAAACAGTCCCACTGTAGGTGTCCATGTGGAGAAAGGTACTAGTTGGTGTGTTGGAATACCAAAGCTTCCATATTGATTCATCAGTACGATAAAATCACATCCTCCATGGGTTGGTAAGACTATTGAATTATGCAGTCTGTAAAGCTCTTTTGTAGAATTGGGTGAATGAACTGATTTCAGCTGCTGAAATCAATCAATGTTGTAGAATCATGATGGTGCTCTTTGTGACACGCTGTTAGCATTGCAAGAGCATTGCTTCTAAATCACACTGCATGCCCAAGAAAGAGTCACGAGTTTAACCCAAGCACTGCAATAGCTAAAAATGTTACATCCTTAACATTCCACTTACAGGGTGGTACAAACCAGATGATGTTCATATGAAGGTTAGCTCTAATTGCTGGGAGATGACAGGAAAAGATTGATGTTTAATTTTGGCATGTATTTTCACAATTAACAAATTACATCAGCTTCAGCAGACTGCCCATGAATCAATCAAACACTGAGATTATTCATTCATAAAGCTGGACAGTCATGCCCTCCCTCATAAGCAAGAACAAGGCTGAGAAGTATTGACAAGGACATGCCACAGAAATAACCACTTAATCTTGTGTGGTGCCTTTTTCAAGGAATGGGGAATGTACCTGCTGTGTTGGTATATATTGACAGAAAATACCCAGAACGAGTCATGTGTTTTGTCTCTAATGAAGTCAGATATATATTTCCTTATACTTTAAAAAAGTATTTAGAGATACTTGGTTATTATTTACATATTTGGAGAATGTTTTATAATTATTTGAAGCCATAACTCTTTTGTAAGCTGCATTTCTTGATTTGAGTATGAGGGAAGAGTCTGGTGGCCTGTAGAAGTCACCAGGATTCATCCAGCATCTGTGTGGGAGGTCCAACCTGTAAAGAGGTGATGATGGCTGGAAAATCAGAGACCTACTGTTTAATGTGAAGGTGATGGAAGTACCTAATTTGGTCTCTAGGGACTGATTTTGAGTTGCTGCTCAGTCAGATTTATAGCAAAGATGTGAAACTGCTTCTTCCATATCCGATGGGAGTATTCCCACAGCCTAAAGCTGAATTTCTCCTGCAATCCTCCTCCTCTGAGTAGCTCTGAATATCTGTTCCAACTCTCTCTGAATATCTGTTGGAGGAGAAAATGAGAGAGAAATTTGCTAACACGTGGCACAGAACACTCACACTATTTCTAATGTCAGGCTTCCTTGACTCAGATGCATTTACTTGGAGACATTTGGTTTGCACAAGGTTGCTGCTGCTGCTATTCACCTATTCCAAACTAACTCCAGGCAGAAGGGGCTCCAGTGAATGGAAAACTGCAAGAGAGCAGGAGTGGAGGTGCAGAGGCAGCTGCTTGGGAGCTGGCTGTGCATGAAGGCTGGAGAGCAGTGAGCTGGGGAAGTGGGAGAGGAATGGAGGACCCTGAACAGGAGACAGGCTCTCCCTGCATCTGGCAGGGGCCCAGCTGCAGCCGTAGAAGAAGAACACAGGGCCATGGCACGCAGGCAAGATACTGGGATGGAAGCATCCCAATAGGATGCCTGTTTCATTGCTTTTGTAAGATCTGCCCATGGGGGCTGGGCTAGGAAGGGTTGTTTTATTCCTTCTTTGTAACCATTGCAGAAGTTGTGCCCAGGATATTTGCAGCATTTTGTGCTGTCTTCTCTAGAAAAGCCACTCTGTGTTGATTCTTTGAAAACTGAGTGCTGATGGAAACCCGGTGAGTGTCACAGTCTGTAAAATGATTGATTCTGGATCAGTGGGAACAACAGTCGAGGAACTGTGTGTTGCAGGCAGTTCAGAACACGAGGACGGTGACTGGGAACACAACTTTCATTTTCCCTTTGTGAGAGACATGGGAAATAGCTAATCCTTGCTCTATCTGTCCCCACAGCAACTCCACTGACACAAATAGATGTGGGGTATGCATTAAAGCATTACATCATTGAGACAAACCCTAATGGACTTATTTATGGCCAAGGCAAAGTGAGACGGAGCTAGATTCTGATCGCTGCTTACCTGGTGTAAACTGGGAGTAACTGCAGAGATAAACTGACATAACAAAGATTAGAGTCTGGCCTCTTTGTTTGTAGCTGTTTTTGGAAGCAGCTGGCTTTTAGAAATTACGGATGTCACATAAATCACTGGCAACAAAGTGCTTCTGGACTTCAGCCTCTAGCAGCTTCTGACCATCTATCTCTGTAAAAGTAATGGTTCTCCATGCAGCTGTTTTGTGTCCAGAGGCTTTCAGTCGAATAGAGTGGACAATCCTACATCTCCTACAGCCTCAAGGAAGCAATGATATTTGTGTGGCACAGGAAATCAGAACGAAACAGCTTGTGAAATGCCATCCGAACAGAGATGGGACTCTAATAATGGAAGTCTGCTGAGCAGAAAGCAGCCATATCTCATCTACTTAGCTCTAGAGGGAAAATGGTATTGGGCAATATGTATCCCAGATAACAAAGTAGATCCTTCGGTAAGATATGGCTTGTTCATGACTGCAGGCACAATTTTCTGAATGTAACCAAAGCAGAGTAGGTACACAGGTGTGAGTAAATACATCTCGCTCATTCTTAAGCACCCTTAGGAGAGGAAGGTGGAGCTGTTTGTTACAGTCTTATATTAAATGTGACTTTTATTTTAAAAGGCTATGATATTCTACATACAAAATGAACTGAGGTTGCACTGGTTTTGGATGTGCTTATCCCAGGATGATGATCCTGGGGTCCTATCCTGTGCCTTTTTGGTTCCAGGGCTGGAGGCCATTGCATTTGACTAAACAGTTAGTTACCTGACTGGAAAGAGTAAAAGAATATGGGGGTATTTATACTGAGCCTACACTGGGAAGAAATACATTTTTAAGTTTTGATGTTGCTGTTACAGATCACCTACTTCAAGTTGAATCGAGTCTTCACTTTTTAGTAGTAATGTTTGAGGAACAATTAACTAATAAGATCTTTTTTTTTTTTCCTGTTAGGCTTCCTAAAAGAGTATATCTTTGTTAGACCACACCATTTTCAAATTGTACAAATTGCTGTAGCCCCACCAGTATCAGTTTGCATTGGCCGAAGATCCTGCTTACACCTTCATTGATCTTAAGTTGCAGATACTTTCAGGTTACTGTCACTGGACTGCAGCTTTTGACTCCTTCAGTGTTTTTCTTGTAGGCAAAATTAGTTCTTTTCTCTGGAGTCTCAGATAGGCCTCTCATCAGTGCAAGCAATTTAGTTAATGTGTCTTACTGAATGTTACAACACCTAGTATCTGCTGTATTGTTTATCCTTGAGAAGGCCGAGTCTGGTTTACTCAAAAGAAAGAGGGGAGAAAACTTGATTATGGTTAGC
Organism: Urocolius indicus; assembly: GCA_013401255.1. Lineage (NCBI taxonomy): Eukaryota > Metazoa > Chordata > Aves > Coliiformes > Coliidae > Urocolius > Urocolius indicus. The sequence continues at coordinate 216,267 of WBNH01005454.1, forward strand.
AGTATCAACTTGGGCAAAGCAGTCTTGCCAGCCAAAATGCCACCCCTAAAATATACTAAGAGCAGTTGAGCAGATACGATCTTGTTAAGAGAGATTAAGTTCATCACTTCAATATTTAACTGTGTTTGGATTTGAAACTAGGCACACAAGTTTTTTTTTAGGTATTATGCAAAAATATCCAGGTACAAATTTTTAATTGTTTGCTTTGGTATGTCTTCATAAATTCCCAGTCTCCAGAGATGACTAGTTTGGTTTAGAGAGGTATCATTCACATATATAAAGCAACCAGCTGAATGCAAGTTGTGAAGATAAGTACAATTAGTACAGACATTATAGTACCTAACATAACAGCTTGGGAAGCCAGGCGGTGAAGGTGTCAGCACTTGCAGAAATAAAAGCTGAGGTTCTGAGAATGTGAGGTCATCAGAGGTCTGTTTTTGTAGGTTTCAGAAAGGTTAGGATGGACTAAAGACAGGCTTGGAAAGAAACCTGTTCCACCTTCCTGGTTTGCAAGTACGTTTCCCTGCACTTGTCTGTTTTCTTTGGAAGTGTCTTTCTCAAATATTGGGATATCCTGATATTGCTCTATTCATTAACCAACTAGATCAGTGCAGGAGTGGGGGTAGCCGCTCTGCTTAAAGCATAGTTGAGGCTTTTTGTCAGGAGGGAGTACCTGACTGGCTTTGCAAAGGACAGTAAATGATTCCTTCCTAACGTAGGGGCAGCAGGAGATAGGCATGCTGGTGAAAGGCAGTGCTGCCACTGCAGCAGAGGGACAAAGTTGCTGACACCCAAAGAAATGAGAAAGGGTGTGATAGGAAAGAAAAATATTTTTAAAAACGTTGTTTGCAAGTGGAGGCTGAATGGTTGTTAGAAAACCAGGGCATTACAAGTTTTTCCTCTTCTCTAAAAAAAAAAAAAAAAAATCTTTTCCAAAGGGTGGAGCTGTAAAATACTTCGGTATTATAGTTAGCGTTTCAGTAAAATATTGTTGTAGGATAGAGATCTCTGCATATGAAATCTCCTGACTTCCTATCTCTCATGGATATCCTGGCACTTCTTCATTAAAGGGGTCAAAATTTGGGCTAGGGTAGACGCCAGCTGTAGCTTGAGCTTTTAAATGCTTCCAGTTTCATGTGAGAGAGTTGTAATTTTTCTTAGAGGGGAAAGGGACCGTGAAATGTCCCGTGGAGAGCAGGGAGAGTGTGTGAAGGAGCCCTGTGTCTCCACGCATAAGGGTCGTTATGTGAAGGGTGTGATGTCTGTCCGGGAATTGCTATGGGACTAGTGTTACTTACCCTTTTTCTGGGGAGGAGTGAAGGACCAGGCACGGTGGGCAGGATGCTCCTGCAGCGGAGGGCAAATGTAGAAAGCTCCATGTAGGAAAGCATTAGAGGAGGTCACCTTCTGGAAAAAGCGGCTCTTGTTTTGGAGATGGACGTGTGAGGGGCACAATATGGCTCTCAAAGCAGGCTTCAGCTTTCATCTCTGTGCCGAGTTTTCTGCTTCTGTGGTCTCAGCTTTCACCCAGCTCTGCGCTCCAAATCCCCATCTGCAAACAGGATGGTGGGACTGGAAGCTTTGCAGGGCAGGGGCTGTGTCTTGTTATGCATCTGGCAGTGGGAAACTTAGTTTGCTGGGCCTCTGGGCATTATTGTAAGGGCGGATAGTAAATAAGAGTATTGACATGATTATTTTTTAAAGCAGCAGCTTAGCAGACTGCGGAAGAAATATGTACAGATAAAGTGACCTTGTGATTTTGAAAGCAAGATCCTTTATTTGTTTTGAAACACATTGCCTCGGTGACCCTGTTAGTTCTGCAGACATGTCCTGCCTGAAAATGCCAAAACAGGTTGTACACTATATTTTTAACCAAGTTAAGGCTTTGTTGAAATAAAGAATATCAATCAAAGGCTGTTAGGCCAGAAGGCCACATTCCTCTGGCTGTTGTTGATTTCACCAGTATCTTTTGTCTGAAAGCCTGTGCTGACAGGGCATCAGAGGAGAACTCCTGGGGTGAGTGGGGATGAGTGAGGGGAGCCACATGTATCTGCGCCCCTGTCAAGCGGGTATCATCAGAGGTCAAGTTCTCAAGCTCCAGAGAGGACCCTCCAGCGCCCAGTGATTAGTCAAGGGGAGAGCCAGATACCCTTCACAGCACAGAAACAATGTTATATGGAGCGTGACACGGAGAAGTGGAATATAATACAAGGGGGTACGCGAGGGAGGTGTTGTTCATCGTGCTGGTAACATGGACAGAGACATAACCCCATCCCTGCCTCAGACTCTCCCCTTCATCACAGGAAACGTTCAGAACAAGATTGGTGTGTCAGGGCTTTCTGATCCTCATGTTGAGGGCCTTCAAGCGTATGTGATGGTCTTGGTTAATCACATCACTTTTTGGGGCCAAAGTTGGGTGAATTTCATGCCAATATTTGAGCCCACATGAAATTGTAGCTCGTGCATATATTAAAACACAGCTGGGTGACTTTTCTATAATCTTGGTGGCAAACGGGAATTTTGTAGAAAAATATATGGTTTTTTTGTTTTGTTTTGTTTTCTTTTGTTTAGAAACTGTTCAGAAATCCGAATGGTATTTGCTGAAAAGCTGTTTGGAGAAAAAATGTATTAAGATAATATTGACAAAACCAAAGAAAAAATACATATCAGCCTTTTTTACCTATTAGCATCCACTTTGTGAAGAGAGAAGTTCAAGCTTTTCCTTTTCCTGAGGTGATCTGGTCCTCAATCACTTCCCATTGTAATTTCATGTTTAGGGTATTTTGGTTGATGATGTTCACACTTGCTCCTAAGGAAGCCATCTCACTCTGTCTGGAATACTTAAACACTTACCAGGCTGGGGGGCAGGGACAGAGAAGGGAAGCTGGGGCTGGAAACAAGTGATCGACAGCCTGTCCCAAGGACACTTACCAAAGAGAAGGAACATCTGACTCACAGGCTCTGATCTCTTATGTATTTGTTTAGGCAAAGAGGACTCAGGTCAGCCAAGGGATTGAGAGTAGCTTTCACTCCTTCTCTCCTGGTAAAAGCACTGAGGCAGTGAAGGCACTGCCCTGAGATGTGAATCTCCTAACACAAAAAAGGAGGGGTCTAAACTTCAAGCAACTTGCCTGAGCAACCCCAGCACTTAAGCACAGGAAAATGGGAGACAACTATTTTCTCTCCCTGGTCAATGCCTTTCACCACTCATTTTATTTCATTTTCTTGGGGTTTTGTTTTGTTTTGTTTTTTTAAATTGGAAAGTGAAACATCCTATTTCAAGTCTCCAGTGCTTTATTCAATGCAAATTTAAGTGTTTTGAGTGGAAAAAAAGCAACTACTAAATCATTGTCTGGACTAAAACCATTCCCAATGGAAGGAATTTAAAGTCACAAGTTTGTAAAGAGGTGATCTCGCTTCTTCAGCCTGTAAACAGTTGTGGAGGTGCTACAGCTGAAGTTGAGAAGGAAGTGAGTGGTTCAGAAGGAGAGGCTCTGTCAGGGAAATATGGGATTTTATGTCTTCCTAGGAGATGAGCAGGAGAGCAGAAGCATTCTACTCACTACTGCCCTTGGGTCTGTCTTGCTGCAATAGTCTCCATCCAGGACCCTAGAAACCATGAACTGTTCCTAATGCTCTGCCGAAACTTTGGCATTTCCGTGAAAACATTTTGAAACTATGATTTTTTTTTTCCAGAAGTCCTACGTAGTATTACCATTTTTCATACTTTTAGTTATAAAACATTAACTGAGGAAGAAAAAATTTAAGAAGTTGTCCAGGGTTACTGAGACATCAGCACCAGAGGTATGAACACAAGTCAATGTCAGCTACATCTTGTTCTGATGTGCTGCACAATGGACTAACCTCAAGGCAACAATTTTGTTTTAGCAACTGAGAAGTTTTTATTTTGTGCATTTTTCTCTCTGCAGTTACTCATGGCTTTTTGCATTTCATTGTTGTTCACGAGGGTTTGGAGCATATGGCATGTTGGAGCACTTCCGCAAAGCACCTTTCCGTGCAAATCGCATGGAATGATCGAGACTAGAAGTTTCAAAAACATGCTAATGTAGAAATTCAGAAATATAACACAACTTGCAGCAGAAATAGCAAAAATAAGAGCTTACTTCCATTTCTAGAAGCATGAAAGCTCTTCTGTTCTCACTAAAATTCAAAATAAATAAATAAAATAAGATCCAGGAAATGACAGCACAGAGTTAGTGAGCTCAGTTTTGTTTCACAGATACAGTAGCCCTGTATATCTCCATTGGTTTTGCAGAAGTTTCTGCTGGCTTACACCATAATAAATACCATCAATAGCACCTTGATGATTACCCTAGGACCTGTCTGTCTTCTTCCCTCCGCTCCGCCCCCCTCCTTGCTCTTACTTGCTGCTTGGTGCTATCACACAATGTGCATTTCCTTACTTTTCATGTCTTTTGTCTTTTTCATGACATTCTTTCCCCTGATCAGGACAAAATGATTGCCTCAACTGTGATAATCTGTAGTTCCTGAAGCATCATTGGAAGATGGGACACAGTGGAAAGAACCCTGTGTTGTCCTCCCTCCCTACCTCTGACCTCTGGGAGGAGGCAGCCAGGATCTGGCTGGATGCTGTCATCGGCTCAGCATTTGAAGAAAACAGCTGAAAAGAGAGATGGAGAGAAGCTGGTAATGTCCCCTGTGTCCTTGAAGGTTTCCCCACTATGCTCTTTTTCAGCTGTTGCTGCCTTCTCTTTACCTTAGACTTTCTATCTCCTCAGTGGCACTGGAGAAAGATGAAAATGAGGAGCTTTTTGCTTTTTTGCTGCCAGCTCTTTGTTTTCTTAGCTGCGCCATCTCCTCCACCCTCATCTCTCCCAGAGTGGCTGGCTGGCCACTCTTGGCAGCAGGAGCTACCCCTTTCCTAAGGTCTGTCGGGTCACAGATACAGTGCAGCTCCATTTACCACAGTGCCTTGGGGCATTTGAAAAAAAAAAGGAAAAAGATAAGCCATCACTATGCATAATAAAGGTAAAATCCACCCTGATTTGAGGAGTGTTACAGAAATGCATCCATGCCAATGTGTGATGTATTGGCTGAGCCTGGAAACAGGTCTCAGCTGATCTCTGGAGGTAAGTCCTGCAGGGTTAGAGGGACTCAGCCTGAGGAGGACCCTGGAAGGGAAGAGCACAGATACAATGCAGTTATGGCTGCCTAATGATTTAATGGTTGTCATCTGCACTGTGGCAACTGCATGCACACTCTTAGACTGTGGCAAACATGAAGTAAACCACGTTACCTTGAACCTCAGAAGAAAGCAGAGGAAGTTAAGTGCTTTTCACCTCATGCTGGCCAAGGAGTAAGAGTGTATGCACACACCCAGCTACCTTGGCTCAGCTGGGGTGCTTTAATCTGGTGCTGTTAGAGACCTCTAGTCCTGTCATTGAATTAGGCAAAAAAAGAAACAAGCTGTAACAGGTGCTGCCAGTTACACTGTGTCTGCCACATCAAGGTGAGCGTTTCCAACGCCTGCAAGTGTGACTCATGAGACTTAATTCAGTTTACAGTTAGACTTTGTAGCTCCAAATGACTTTAATTATTTTTGGAAATTAGATATTGGGCCAAGTTGTGGTGTTTTGGTTTGTTTGTTTGTTTGTTTGTTTGTTTTTTTTTTAAATCAGAATTGTTTGGCATAAAAAAAACCCAATGGAATACAAGCTCCTGAGTTACTTGGGTAGCTTTGAAAGCATTTGTTTATTTGCTTCTTTAAAGACATTGAAAGAGTGACAATAGGAAAAAAAGAGTTTCAATTGTAAGGAACAGCTTAAAGTACAGGTTATAGTGTAAGACAGGATAAGACAGAGGTAACTTTTAAGAGGGTAGCCACCTTTCCTTCATCTAGTGCTCTTAGGATGTCAAAAATGAATGTGCCAGAGAGAAACTCTCTGTCAGAGGCAACAGAACCCTTGAGCCAGGTCCCTGCTGGCCCTTTGCCCCTGCAAGTACTTTCTGTCATGGCAGTGCTGCTGAGAGGTTTAAAAGCACTCAGATCCTCAGAAATGGAAACAGCACAGGTAGGGTACGATAATCGAGAAGATAATCTGGAAGGCTATTTACAAGCACCATAATGGAAACAGGTTTCCATGACCTGCCCCTTCTTTATTGCCGTGCCTTCAGCTTGACCCAGCACAAGACTTCCAGCACTGCATGGCTGGGAACATTATACTCAGCCTGGCAGGGGGCCCGGAGCTCTCAGAAGAGGGAGAAGGTCTTGGCTGCTGCTTGTAGTGGCAAATCAGCTGCAGAAGAGGGAGCCAATGTCATCTTCAGCCTGACACCTCTACTTTCCTCTTCCTCCCCAGTCATTTTCACACCCACAGAGGAGGAAGGTGAGAAGGAAAAAAACCTGGAGTGGGTTAATGAACACAGGTGTAGAGATCACTGCCTGCCAGACAACCCAAACATCACCTTGAACCTCTCCACAGAGCGAAGCCTCTTGCCCTCAAAGACCAGAGGTTGCAAGAGGGGAAAGGCTCCCTTGGACAATCACAAGAGGTACCAGTTGAAAGGCTTGTGACTACCTAACACATAGGTGCTTGTACTCCAGGCATCATCCTTGTAGACTGTCAAAATTACAGGAATGTTTCCTCTGTTGCACACGGATGTGAGCTGGCTTGCATGGGATGTGGTTCAGCAGGAGACACCTCAAACAGCTTTAACATCAAAACAAACAACACTCATGCAGAACCACTCTGATTATGCCCTTCACCCACACACTTCATAACCATCACCCTTTTTACTTCCCACTGTAGTTCATCATGACTGAAACAAAAGGCAAGGGAGATACTCTTAATGAGGTGCAGAGAGATGGATGCTATCACATTTTGCACATATGTAACTGGTGGGTTTAGCAGAGGTCCAAAAGAAAACATACGATATTGCATTAGCCAGCTTAAAAAAATATGCCTGAACTCAGAAAAAAAATATGTGATTCCCTGTGAATACTATGGTATGTGTTGCCCCTCCACCCCCTGCTAGGAAGGGAGCTGTGGCAGCGAGATACTTCAAGGAGACTGTGGTTTGTATTGCAGCTGCTAAGATAACCAGGAGCTTTCAAAAAGAATCTCAGCTAGCACGGCTTGTTTTACAATACCAAACTCCAAGGAGAGGGGGGGAAAAAGTAAGTTTGTTTTCCACGCTGCCCTTTTATCTTGATGTCAAATATATCCCCTGGGAAAGGAAAACATTTAACCAGCAGATCCCATGGACACACAGACACACACACACACACACGCGCACACAAGTGCCTTTTCCCCCCATTAAGCTGGAGTGGTGGCTGGAGCGTGGCACTGTTCAGTCTATTGCTGCTGCCCAGGAGCTGGAGGTTTGTCAGGCAGGGAAAAGCCCGGGAGGAAGACGCTGCTTCAGGTGTAATACTTGCAGTCACAGGTTCTGGTGCTAGCCAGAACCCCTATCTGGTCACCCCCATCTGGGATGGTGAAACCCGTGATCTGCTTGCTGCAGATGAAGTGGTGGTTTGACTACAGTTGAAAGCACCTCCATGGGAGAGGATAATTGTGACTGGAGAGGACTGTTCAGTTGCGTAGACAAAAGCATAACAAAATCCAGTCGTTATAAAGCTCCCCGGATAACTCATGTCTGAAATAAGATGCACGTTATTGACAAGCAGAGATATGAACTGTTGCCACAGCTTTTCAGGGGAGCGCTGAGGGGGTCTTCATTGCCTCCCCGGATTACTGCAAATTATTTGATCTAACTCAACCAGAAACTCTGGCCTTAATGCTGACATTATTGCCCGGATTCTGCAGTCTTAGATGATCATAATGAAACCTCCTGGTCTGAAAATCTGTTACATGGCTCTGTTTTGTGTGAGAATCTTATGCAAATGCAAGCTCTTACCTCATTATTTCTTAGACTGACTGATGAGCATCTGTGTCTCCAGAGCTCTGGATCATAGCTGTGCTGGTGGCCGTGGTGTTTAAATGACCAGGAGCATGGTACAAATCCAAAGGGAAAGTCATGCTTCGGGCTTGGGCTAAAAAGGCGATCACAATATAAGCAAATACTGCAGTTGTTAATGTGGGAGACAAATTTTCTTGCTGGCAGGTAGGGAAGGACAGAACTGGCGTGTCTAAAGAATATGAGTACGCTTGAAGGAAACACCTTCTCTCATACACAAAAAAACAAAAAGACAACTCTAGCCTGAGGTAAGATCAGAGAAGTAAGCAAGGCATTAACATAAATGTAAAAGCTCACCGAACACACCTATGCTTTGGAGGAACAGGAAGTTCATATCCTATACCAGGGTTTCATAGGAGGTTATTGTCTTGCTATGTGGTCAAAGCACATTTCTAATAAGAGATATCTTCAATCATGGTTTATTTTACATAGAAGTATGTATCTGTAACCAGATTCTGTGGCTTGGGGCCTCAACTATACGCATCACATCACTACACTGAGCCGCCTCTGCTGCAGTCCTGTTTTCTTTGCTGGGAAAACTGAATGGAAGAGGCCTGGTTTCTCTCTCATTTGCTTTAAGCTAGTGTTGCTCTATAGAGCTGTGCTGAATAGCTTTAGTAACAGGAAGAAAATCATGTCCACAAATTGAGTAATAGACAGGAATGTTTTTTTGAGAAGTCTTATGACTTTCTGTAAAGAAGGTCATGGTTTCTCAAATTGTAGTTATTTCAATATGTAGAGTCCTGGCACCACTGCAGGTAGCTGAAAGCTGTGCCATCGATCAAGAAGCTGTGAATCCAGCATGGTATCTTTCAGCCCTTTCCTCTGTGTACTCTGCACCTGCCATGAAGCTGACAGTATAAGTATTCTTCTCAGATGAGGTCTTTGACTTCCTGGGTTTCAGTTACTTCAGAAGAGCTTTCAGCAGCTTGTGAATGGGTCTGGGAGGCACGACTGACCACTGTGAGGTATCCACCTGAGGATGCTATTCCCAACAACAAGGCTAAAAGTCCTGTGGTCATGGTATGAAGCCAGAAACGACCACTGTGATGGTCTCTATGGTGCAGGCTTTAGAGGTTTCTTCTGTTCTGCAGAAAGCCTACACACTTCAGACAACTGAAAGAAAGCTATTAGAAAAAATATTCTTGATTTAAAAGCTTAGGAGATTAGAGACTTTAACAGTTCCTTTGGCAGGTGGTTGCTATTATTAACCTTAATGTCATATTTTATTTGTTAAGCTGTCCTTGCTTCCTGTTTCAGCCACTGGATCTCATTATGCTTACAGCTGAGTAAAGAGAAAATCACTGTCACAACTCTTGCCCACAGTGTCTCTTGTTCTCAAGTCTCTCTCTTCTCCCAAGGCCTTTTTCTTCATGTTGGTTCCTCAACATCTTTTCTCCTCCAACTCACTCAGACTACTTTTCTCAGTAATGCAAACAGTCAAAATAAAACATGGAAATTTCTTAATTAAAGAAAATTTGTTTCTGAGAAAAGGTTTTTTTTTCCCCTATCTCTGTTTTTAATAGCATTGTCACTTTTGACTATTTCTCTCTCTACTGAGATATTCATTCCTTCATCTAACATGGAGAGACTCATAACTCATACTAAGCATTTTTTCGCTTCTCTTCCCCCTTGGACACTCTGGAAGGGCAACAAAACCCAAATGAACTCATTGGACTTCTCCTACACTGAGAGTTTCTCTGCTTTATTGAACATTTCCTAGAAATAGGGATGCTACTTCAAAAGATGCAAATCAGCATCAGTTTTTTACAGATGAGAAGTTAAAAATCATAGCAAGATAAATACAATCTCACTGGATTTACTGAATTCAGCAGATTTTCCGTCTAGGCATGGCAATTTGATTTCCATCAAGCTTGAAGAACTTTTGATTACCTTTTTTTTTACTAGAGAAACACATGATGGACTAGAATTGAAATATATCCCCCACACCCTCTCATCCACTGATTTTGTAATTTCATCAGACTACTTGCCATCCGAACTTCATAGCGTCACAGTATGGTAGCTGAGGTTTGATATGCCTACCATCAGCGCCAGATGTTTTATAGATGTTCACAAGTGCCAGGAGCTCTCTTTCCTGCCATTTACCAACAGTTCACACTCACAGGATGTTCATTCCTTTAAAGAGAACTCTGGCTTATTGTCTGTCTTCTGAAGCTGATGATACATTTTGCAAAGAAGCTCACTGTTGCTTGTTTTAACAATAACTTTCCTCCTCCTTGTCCTCATTTGTTAATGGTTTTCATTCCTCCCTAGCATTTAGACATCTGTGAATGCTTGAATTAACTGGAAGGGTTTTTTTTTTTATATAACTGGTGGTCATTGGGATTCTTTAAGAATGAACATTAATTAGGATGAATGTAAACCTCAGTGTGTTTACTGATATTATTATTAATAATGTTTGTACTGCAGCATTGCCAAAGGAGCTTACCCAGATCAGGGTCCACTCTACACAACTGGTACATACTGTTTCAGAGGTCTTGCAACTTTAAGAAAATGTGCACTGAAGGCACAAGAGGAATGAGTGTTGGGATGGGAGATAAGGATAGGTCACAAAAATATTGAGATAGTTTAGTATCCTGAGTGTATTTCAATACACTCTGTATTCCTCTTGTCTTTTTGCCAGAATTAACTTGTTGCTGTATACGTCTCCTTTTTTTGCCTTTACATACTTTTGCACCAGAACTGATATGACTCCAATTGATTGAGAAATACTTTTCAGAAAATAGGTATCATTACTATTCTATGATTCTATGATCCTGTGATTTCTGTTTTGGGAAACATTTGTTGCTTCGAAAGACTCTGAAATATCAGTGTGAATCAGATATTTTAAAAATTTCTTAGCACAAATAACTATTTGTCCAGAAACCTCTAAATGAATTTTGCCATTCATATTCTCAGTTATCTAGTTGCAGCACCAAAGTAATCCCAAATGCTACAGATGACCAATGAGAGCCACTCTATGAGAATGTGAAAATTGACAATATGAGTAAAGTTGTTCAGGAGCAGCATTTGGGTGAAAATGGTATAAAATGAGATTGGTTAAGTAAAACAATGACTTAAAGGAGGGGCAATCTTAATTGATATCATTGCTATGATGTACAGGGAACTGGTGTTCAAATGAGCCATCCTTAGTTGATTTACTTTTCTGCTACTGGTTTTCTTCCTTTTTGGAGATCTTGTGATAAGCAATCACACAATCCCATTGGACTTTTCTTGTTCTTTGTTTTGTCTGTTTTGGAGACATACTCCTTTGTGCCTCTGTTTCAGCACCTGTTAAGAATCCATAGGATATCAATGTGCCTGTAGTAGTCAAAGCCAGCACGTATTCTGTAACATGAGGTGTACTTTGGGAAGTGTGGGCATTGCCATGGCAAATCCATCGTGCCGTGTTGTCCTGCTTGTTTGCAAAGTTCTCCAGTTAGCTACTGAACTAGAACTATTGAGAAAGAGAAGTGTGCAGCCTAGACTAATAATATACTGAGAAGGATATTCATGCCTTAGACATTCATCTTTGAAATGAGTTAATAATTCTCAGGAGGTCCAGGTGCCTCCTTGCCTCTTTTGTGTTCATTCGCTCCACTACAGCTTCTTACTAAATGTAAGGGAAAGGTGAGTGTGATATCCTTTCTTCTCCCTTCCAGATGAGTAGGAAAAGCATCATGCCCTGATATAAAAAAAGGAGTACACATTACCCTGCATGTGGAGCTGCCACAGAAAAAGTACAATTTATTTGCATTCTCTTTGTGCATTTGTTGTATCTTCAAGTTCAAAAATATAAGGACATTTTGTGAGAAGTGATTTTCCATTCCTATGTATATTTCTGGCAGGAAATTATTACATTTTTCTGATGTGACTGTAATGGCTAACTCTTAGTGAAGATGCATTGACCTTTTCTCTGCCTAGTTTATGGACTGTTTGCTGGTTTTATAACACCAAAAGGGATTATAAGTCCAGTACAAACTGTAGTCTGTGCATTCATCTGCAGGAAAGTAGTAGCATATAGAAAGCTCTCAGATTTCAAAACCCAATAACTTTGGAGAATTACAGCAGCTCAATGGGCAAAGAGAACACACAGATACTACTCAAATACATGCAAAAAACATCTCTGTGGGGATTATTGCATTGTAACTGATTGTTTATCTGTCTAGTTCGGTGTCTTAATAACATATATTGTCATGAAAAACTATCACTATACTCGTGAAAGGAATTAGTTAATGAATCTTGTGCTATATTTTCAGATTTTTATTGTTTTCAGCATCTAATTTTTCAGTCATTCCTGCAACTCAGCAAACTGTTGTGGAAATCAGTTTTCAGGAAACCTCTTTTCAACACTCCTGAATTCTGATGTTAGTACCTTAAGTTTGGAAAACAGTTGCTAAGCAAGAACTATATTTAAAATCCTCCTGTAACAGGATTGAAAACCTTTATCCAAACATTAACATAGTCAGACATCTTAAAAATTATATTCTTATGAGTTACTTTAGCAAAATGTCTATCTGCAGTCACTGGTCTTGCAGCGATTTATCTGCTCTTGCCATTTGTAATGGATTTTAAAGGGAGCGCCTCATTCTTAAACTAATTGTCAGTCATTTATTCCAGATGTAATACTTCTATAAGGTTAAGGGGCTAAAGGTCAACTTTTCAAAGATGTGTATGCCCCTAAAGCTGCAGATAGGCACTAGGAAGATTTTCTGAAAGTGTTGAAGCCACTGAGGTGCTCTTGAAAAATCCTGTGGATGTTTGGCTATGACTTTAGGTTCCCACATACTTTCAACAATCTCTTCCTAGAGTTTTTTTTCTCTGGCCAAATGAGAGTTTTCCAGAGAAGCTGTAACTCAGAGGATTCCTGAGATAGGCCTGAGGAGCACAGAAGCTCCCTCTCTTTCCTTTGTTGCGATCCCAGGATATGATTAAATTGAGCTGGGTGGCAAATAGGAGGGAGCCCCAGAAATGTCATTTGTAGGCAGTAAACCTTTAATCTTGTAATTTCTCTCTGCTTTAAATGGTGTTACAGCACAGCTACTCTGCCAGGAGTTAACACTGTGAGAGACTGTATGGTGTCACCCTCCTGTGGCACACACAGTGTTGCAATGAACATGCAATGATCAAATCTTGCAAGTTAACCCCATCCCTACCTGGAAACACCTCTCCTTGGAGAGGTTCCTCCCCTGAGACATAGAATTGCTGGCAGGCTGACTCCCCATGCCCAAATTTGCAATGTGAATGGCTGTGCCTACCACTACTGGTGGGATGTGAAACTTGACTTTATTCATCAGATGTGAAACCACTGTTTACAGTGAAATTCAAATACTCACTGGTGGGAACAATGAGAAAATGTAAATGTTTATACATGACATCCTGCAATCTACAATACTGATAAGCAAAACAGTTGTTACATTTTTAAACCAATGCTTAATAAATATTTATTTTTGGTACCAGTGTGCAAATCATTTACACGGCTGTGCTGTGATTCCAGCTATTTTTGAGATGTCCCCTTCAGAGCTACTGCTTGCATTCAACAAGTATTTTGGTTTAACAAACCTCAAAACAACTGAAGTAGCTCTTTCCCTAACATTGTTGTAAAGTAATGACTCATTTTAATTTGAGTGCTTAAGCATCCTCCAAGAAACATTAGTGCCTGGAAATTCTGCACCCCATGCATATCATGTATTATACTCAATAACTGGGTCTTCAGATTGTTTAAATTGTCCTAATCGTTAGCAAATACCTAATAATTTACATGTGAAGGTCTAGCTGATACCTGCAATCACAGGGCTGTTTATGCAGTACAGTTCTTGTAACCCAAATCCTTAACTTGCATTACAATGTTAAAAATGTGTAAAGTCTGATGAGAATGTAGAGGGGAAGACAATGGACAGTGAAAGTAGGAGACAGGTAAAAAGTAAAGTCTTTCAGAGTTTTTGGTGCCACAGAAGTGAAATGGATCATGTATCTATATTGTACATAGATAGCAAAGCATAGGAAGATTGCAGAAAGAGTAGGACAGGAGCTTATTGTCGTTCTTGGTCTAAACAGGCTATACACCTTTCTGTTCCTCGAAGGCACTGACCTAAGTGGTAGACGTTGAGAGTTCAGAATGAGAAGTGCTAGATCAAAATAACGTGCTGCTTATAAAACCACTGTGGTTTCTTGGAAACTCATGTGTAGTGTTGGGTGGTTGTGTTCAAAGGCATTGGTGCTGTGACCAAATTCTTTCTTCTCTGACAAGTCAGGATTAAAGAATTGTTGACTTTTTGAGGCTTGCAGTAGAGTTGGCTTAAATGGATTGGTTTTCTCATCTGTCCTCAAAATTTGTAACACTGTAACAAGATGGTTGATTTTCTTTTATTGTTTTATTGTCCTGTAAAGTATGTCTTTGAGCTGCTGCAAAATCATAGAATCAAAGAATGCTAGGGTTGGAAGGGATATCTAAAGATCATCTAGTCCAACTGCCCTGCTCAAGCAGGTCTACCTAGATCAGGCCACACAGGAACACATCTAGGCAGGTTTGAAAAACTCCAGAGAAGGAGACAACCTCCCTGTCCACAACCTCCCTGGACAGCCTGTGCCATGGCTCCCTCACTCCCAAAGGAGAGTAGCTTTTCCTTATTACAGAATCATAGAATCATTGAATCATAGAATAGTAGGGGTTGGAAGGGATCTTTAGAGATCATATAGTACAATCCCCCTGCAGAAGCAGGTTCACCTAGATCAGGTCACACAGGAATACGTCCAGGCGTGTCTTGAATGTTTAAGCAGAAATTTTTGTCTTCCAGCTTCTGTCCATTGCTTTTTGTCCTGTCACTGGATACTACAGAAAAAAAGTGTTGCCTGATCCTCTTGGCATACACTTTTAAAATACTTGTAAGTACTAATGAGGTCCCACCTCAGTCTTCTCTTATCCAGGCTGAACAGCCCCAGATCCTGCAGCCTTTCCTCATAAGGAAGATGCTCCAGTCCCCTGATCATCTTGGTGGCCCCGCGCTGGACTCTCTTCAGAAGTTCTCTGTCTCTCTTCAGTTGGGGCACCCAGAACTGGACACAGGATTCCAGACAAGGCCTCACCAGGGCGGAGTAGAGGGGGAGGAGACCCTCCCTCGACCTACTGGCCACACTCTTCTTGATGCATCCCAGAATACCACTGACCATCTTGGCCACAAGGACACATTGCTGGCTCATGTTTAGTTTATTATCAACCAGGATTCCCAGGTCTCTCTCTGCAGAGTTGCTCTCCAGCAGGTCAATCCCCAACCTGTACTGGGGATTGTATCCTATACAACATGGGGTTGTTCCTCCCTAGGTGCAGGACTCTGCACTTGTCCATGTTGAACCTCATGAGGTCTCTCATGAAATTCCTCAGGGAGCACAGGATATTATAGGAAGTATTTTATAGTTTTCCTCAAAGAAGGAAATTTTTCAGATTGTATATGCCACACGTGTGACTGTGCCATCTCTCTTGGGAAATCTGAATTTAAGGTTACCAGAATAGGAAAAGCAGTGCAAGTTCTTCTGCCACAAACCGTATATTTGACTTTTTGCACAAGCCCTTTTCAACATATTTCTTCACATATTTGTCTTTGGGTTCTTTTGAGGGGAAAGAATATAATTTTTTATTGTCCCTCCTGGACAGGATTTTCTGAAGCCTACTGATGTTCATCCTTGTTTTTAAGCACCTACACATCTGAAGAATTTAAGTTAGCCTATCACAGCCACAGGCTTAGTATAAAGTTCCTTTGCAGTAGAAGAGTAATGATTGAGTAAAACACATAGTATAGCTGGAGAAGAGAATATCTAGGTGTTGATTATACTCCTGAAAAGAAAGTGGAGTTAAGACCCCAGATCTCTTTCACTTTTGTCAGAATTTAAAATCTTTAGTAGATTAGAAAATTTGGGAAAAAAAGATACTTTATATTCTAATTCAGCAGCTGTTGGAAATGTTTTTGTCTGTAGTGGATGGTTCCTGGGACATATTTTTTCTTTTGCTTCTGATATTGCCCCTTAACCACCAGAAGATAAAGCAAAGCTCCATTCTTCCCTAGCTTTGAGCACAACTGTGAAGCTTGCCAACGTCAGTAAGCTTCCAGTCTTATTTTTGTCAGTCGTAACTTCCAAGACTTTCTTACAAAAGTAATGGCATAAAGTTAGAAGAACAAGTATTTGTATGTGATCCATCATTTATTGCCTGAGAGTTGATCTGCAGTTCTCAAGGTTTTAATGAAAACTGGCTAATTTGGTGTCAGGAAGTATAAGTTCTGATTTGGCAAAGCTTTCTATATCCGTTTAACCTTATGGGCACAAGAAATCACATCATCTTTGATTAAATTATTTGTGAGTAAAGCTAAGCATCTAACTGTGTTGGGTGATACATGAGTCTTGTCCTAAGCAGAGAACGAGCTATGTTTCTTCATTATATTAGTTTAATAGGCTGTAGCAAATTAATGGAGGGTTTTCTAAAATAATATTAACACTGGTGTGTTCCTAGCATGTGCCATTGTATTCAGTCTAGTGATTGTGCTGAAGGATGAGTCTTCTTGTGTCCATTTTAGTAAAATGCTCTTAATAGTAGGTTGCCTTTTCAGAAGCATGCTAACAAGCACAAGAAGTGTGTCTTAAATTACTCTTGATCACTGACATTTGCAATGAAATACAGAGGCTGAGCACATGTGGGGAACCCACTACATTATTAAGACAATTTGCATATAATTTCTGACTTGTTCCCTGCCTCCCTGCTCAGTAAGACAACACTACTCTAAACTTCTCTTTGTCACATTCTTCTCTGTTTGCTAACCTGCTTCTGTGTCAATTCTCTTCCTTCCTTGCATGGACTTTTCTTTCTTTGTTTCATCATATGTCGTCTTCTGGTTTTCCTTTCCTTCTCCCACAGTAATGGGGTTAATGTGTGTGCTGCTGCTGCATAGTGCCTTAACTCTCCTCACTTCATCCTTCATCCCATTTCCCATTTCTATGGTTCTCTTGTGCTCCTTCCCCTGTCCCCTCCTCAGCTTTCCACAGGTTCTTCCAGCATTTTAGCTCTTTTTTTTTCTTCCCACCCTCTGTCTCTCTTTAAAAATTTAATTGGCATGCTTTCTTCTAGCTGTCTTAGAGCGCCTTATTTTTTTTTTCTTCTCTCTTTTCAATTTCTTTCCTGAATTGCAGTCACACCAGTTCTGCTTTCCTGACTGAAGAGTCATAGCAGCTGTGGTGCAGAAAAGCATCTGAAAAGAAAATGCTAATAGGGGTTTTTATAGTGTACAGTAAAGGGCTCTGATTAAAAAAAAAATAATAATGCTACACTTCAAATACTACCTCTAACCCAGACTATTGTTTCTTCAGAGCTTCCTCCTAGAGTATGTAGTAGCAAAGCAGAATCCATAACTTCATGTGCAATCTACTTGCCTGTCATAACCACAGGCAATTCTTGAATTAGTATTTTTCTTCAGAAAGAAGCAAAGAACCTGATGTGTCTGTGTAATGGCATTTATTCTATGCCCGATAAAAAAAAAAATTACATAACTAATGTGCAAGTCAGTTTTATGGAGGTCCTGTTGATGTGTTAATAACTGACTGTACAAAGAGGCATTTTACCAGATAATTTCATATCAAACTTGTTCTACACACAATTGTCCATAAACATTCATTAAAATCTACACATTAATTTGCTTCAGTCATACTAATATTTCACTCATTTCATCTTTCTGTAAGCATTCACACAGTTAAGTTTATTTATTACAAACAACCAGTCCATAAAGATTTCAACCTTGGATAGGTCAGTATTTCCACATACAAACATTTATGTTCATAGGGGAAACATGGTCATCCAGCCAAGGACAAAAAACATATGCCATAGGCTCAGCTGATCAATTACCCCAAAGCAACTTCTTTCCTCTATCAAAGAGGGAAATATGTTTAAAACAATGCATTAGTATGTAAATTACTCAAAACTCTCCTCAGTGATGAATATTTTTGTACAATATGGAGAATATGACAATTTGCTGGGAGATAATCTGTAAGCAGTTAAAGCCAATAAGGTAGATGACTTCTCTCAAATTACTTATCCATAGAGCCACTTATAAAATGTGATGTTTACTCCTACAAAAAATGCTGATGGAAGAAAAATAAGAGTATTAGATGGAGTTTTTTTTCTTTCAAATCTCTTTGAAAGAAGATCTACAGACCATGAAACAAATTGTGCTTTTTTTTCTTTTTCTTTCTTAAAATGTCAGACAACTTTTCTGGAGAAAGAAAAAAAATTCAGAAAAATGTTATCTATGAGAAAAGGTAGTTTTTAGGAAATATTTTATATACTAAAAAATACTTCTGATTATCACCTCAAGGCTTAGCCCATAATAATTTCCTCTGTTTTGAGTCCTGTTAAAGAGGAGGAGTCCTAATAGGGTCTTCTAAGCTTTCATCTGCTGCCAGCCCTACCCTACCACAACATCTTTTGTGCTTACAGTGATTTTAACCTGCTTTTCTCGCATGCTCAGAGCTCCTTGGGTTGAGGAAGACTTGGTGGGCTGTGACAAATGCAAAATTGAATCCAAGCCATAGAAATAGAGGACAGCTGGGAGGTAGGAGGCTTGGTTCATGTGCCATCAGTGACTGAACCAACAGGACATGAACATGGCAAGGGGTTTGGGCTGGACTGATCCGTGAAATAGACTGTATGCAGAAACACCATCTTCCTTTGTGGAGTGCTCCAGGAGGCCGGGGTAGAAAAGGCTCTAATCAAATTCTTGCAGGAGTAGTTTTCACAGGCTCAGTGGGAGCTGTTTGCACACAGACGCCATGAAGTAAGTTGCTAGGTGTTTATTAACTCAGCCTGAAAAAGGAGGGAAAAGGGAGAGAAAAACCACTGAAGGGAAAATGCTAGTTAAAAAGACAGAATATCACCCTCTGCTTTCCAATGAAGCTGGAGGAGCGGCAGAGCAAGCTCCCTGTAACCTGCCTGGTAAGTTTTAAAGGATGTTTTCCCTCTCTGTAACTGGTTGGTGTGTATGTATGTTAGGAAACAGTGATTAAAATATTCAGTCAAGGGCTTAACCCTTGATTGTTTCTCTGTTTTGACCCGTTTAGTGAAAAGCCCCACGACAGAGGAGCATTGTGGGGCACATCCGAGTCCTGCTGGACACCTCTCCTGTCCTGAGATGCAGATCGGCCGTGCATCCTTCCTTCTGTGACATGCAAGGCAAGAGATCATTTGCGATTAATAGATCCCTTGTCCTGTCATTTAGGCCATCCAGCCACTCTCTGTGTTCTTTGTCATGGCCAAACAAGCCCCATATCATTACGCCGACATTCGCTTGCCCAGTCTCATTATTAGGTGCATTAGCTGTGGGAACTAAATCCATGACAAAAAAAAAAAAAAAAGAGAGAGAGAGAGGGTGGAATTGGCACACACAAAAAAAAAGGCTTTCCCAACTCAGGCTAACAACTTGTGCCTATTAACTAAAAACGATCATTAGAAAATTCCCCCACAGACTTAAAGCTTCAGCAAAAGCTCATTTCACGTATGCACTTGCACTATTACAGGACCACATACCCAGCCTTAAAGAAACATATCCTCCAACACATGGACTGAGCAAGGGGCTTCCAGGCAGGCCCTGTGTTGTCTTTGAAAAAAAGCTGTGCCAATAATAAGTGTACATAGCCTTTAGAAGGGAAAGATGTTAGAGGAAAACCATGTCAGGTTGGTTTGGTTATTGAAACAAGAAAACAAGTGGTTGCATGAGACTTTGTTGTTGTTGTTGTTATAGTGATCTTTTATACAGGTCAGCCACAGGAAAAAGATCATTGAAATCAGGTCTTCATGAACTGCACAAAGATCATTCTCCCTAAACGTCCCTAAAAATGACAAACTGCCTATACAAACGTCTGTGGAAACTTGCCTGAAATACATCTTTACCACAGTTGCAACAGTCCACAAGGCATCAGGTAGATCTGTGGATATCCCAAAGCTGCTTAGGAGCCCATGTGAAGTCTTCAAACGAAAGAGGATTTACAGCAATGTCAGGTCAGATATCCTAGTTTCTCTGGCCTTTGGTGGTCCTTGTGTGCTTGGCAATAGGACAGTCATCCTCTTCTGGTGGTCTCTGAATGTGTTGGCTGGTTTCTCTGGGATTTTTGTGGGTCACATTTCCAGTAATCCATGGGCCACAGAGTTAACAAACATTGCCCAGCTTAGCACAAAAACTGTTACTGGGTCATCAACTCAATTCACAGACTTCTCATGACTTTTTTTTTCCCTAGAAGATGCTTGTTTTCTTAGTATTTCTTAACACTAAGGGTTTTTTTTAGGCTGTATGATAGTCCTCCTAGGAAATGATGAAACTTTCAATCCATTGGTCACGTGAAGATGAGCTGGTCACATCTTTGGAGGACAGACTGCAGGGAACAATACTTTACTGACAGCACAAACAAATGAGCAAGACTTTCCACCTCATAATGTACATACAGTGGTTCCCTTCTGGTTACTATGCATCTGAAACAGGTCCCTAAATCCAGTGGATTTGATCCAGTGAAAAATAAACATGACCTAGCTATTCTTTGTTCTGAGTCCTCACCATCAGCTGGTGTGATGAAGCAGACAGCTACAACAGAGAGCTTAAGGGTGTCAGGGAGCAGCAGGAGAGGACTGCTCCTCACAGGAAGGTGGTCTGGGTAACCACATGTGTCACTGACAGAAGTGCAGCACCTGAACAGAGGATCTGAACACAGGTGAACAGGAGCAGCCAGCAGATCAGTTGTAGACAGATGAGCCTGGAGAAATGGGACAGGACCAAAGTAAGGAGTCAAAGTCCATACCAGTAAGGTATACAGCTAGGTACTATGTGTAAGTCAGCTCCCAAGGGAAGAGGAGACTTTCCCAGTGAGTCTTCTCCCAGCTCTTTCCCACACTGTTCCTTGTCAGCAGTCAGATACAAGGTCACACAGCTGCACCACAGCTGAGCTGGCCTTGGGCACAGGCAGCTAAACTCTGTGGGTGTTCACTGGGGCCTAGCAAGCAGACAGATGACTGCAGAGGTAACACTGTTCTATTGTTTCCACAAATCTGCATTGGAAACAGTGACATGGATGCAAACAACCTGCTCTGGCTCTTGACCAGCTTTGCTTCAGCTCTAGCAATAGCTGTCCATGCCAAAAATTTGTCCTTTTTGGGTTGAGACTGTATGATGGAAGCAGCCACTCCTGAAGACACTACCACTTGACTGAGCCTTTGGCTTTGTGCACTGGCATCCTTTCCTGGTTCTCAGTTTGCTCACCCAGACTATGAAGATGGATCCACCTCATAGAGATGCCTCTTCCATATGGTAGCTTAAGGTCATCCTCATGTGTGGCTGTGCAATCAAATCCATGGATATAAAAAGCAAACTCTGTGATCTGCTTCCCTTTGGCTCACCCCTAACCCCTGTGGGGACTGACCATGGCATGCACCTGGAATAGATGCAAATTTAGGCAACGTGCTGTTTGACCAACAGCTTTGTATGCATCTCATTGAAGCATGTCAGCAGTTTTACTCTAATCCTACTTTTCTCAGCAGTCCTGAATGTTGTCCATAATGCCAGAGTGTAAGCAAGCACAGTCTTAGCAGAAGGCTTATCTCTTAGAGTTTCCCTCTGAGGGTACATTTCTTCCAGATAAAAGTGTCTTTCGATCTAACAGGCTGAAGCCAAGAACTCTTACAGTGCTCTGACTCCTCACTGAACAGATGGCAGGAGGAGAGCACAACTCAGTGTAGGAGCAACATGTTAGCAGCCTGGGATATTTAAGCAACTTTTCCACTGTCTCCTTTTGAGTGGTGCTTATGAGATATCAGATCACAAGGAATAAATTCTTGTCTCTCCTATTGCAAAGCAGCAGAATCACTCAGTCAAATGTTAGACTTGAAGAGAAGTTAATGAGCAATTTTTAGAGATTTTTTTTACACAGTCCCAGTGATCCAACATAAGGGTATTTGGTCAATTACAGACCACATGGTTAGATTAGCTTTAACAAAACTGGTAAGTCAAGATAAGTTCTTTTCTAACCTAAACAATTCTGTGGCTCTGTGATAATATGTCTAACACTGACAAAACAAGACAATATAAAAAACTAGACTAGAACTTCAGAGACCAAATTACACAGATGGAACCTAAGTAGACCTGATCCTCCTCTTCCTCCTCAAACCAGCAGCTCGTACTTCCTAAAAAAAAAAAAAAAAAGATCAGAAGCCAGAATATATCTTCTCTAAAGCCTTTCTTAGGTTGGCAAAGCAAGTAACCTCTGGAGAGTCTTAAAAAAGAAAAGAAATCTGATGTACTGAACTGAGATGGGGTTGCTTTTTCATCCCAAGTGTAACAGGCATCTTTTAGATTTGTTGTCACTGCAGTGATTGTTAAAATATGTTGATTTCAGATGTTTACAATTTTCCAAGGCTTTCTTTTTTGATGACAATATTTTCCTGTCTTAGTCTGGGAAAAGGTGAATTTTATATGTTTTACATTCCAAACAATATATTTTGTTAGGTTTTGAATTAAAAAACAAACAAAAAAGCAGCTTGTAGCATTAAAAAGAAAGGATTACCTGCTTTGGTAGTAAAGACTTCTTTTTTAGGTATATTGCCTTCTTTCTGCTAAGCTGTCAAAGTCTTAGGTGTGGAGAATGTGAGAATATGCATGCAGACCTCAACTGTGTGGTAGGACTTTGTTTTCATATTGATGTAATTCTGAAGGGACACTGGCAATTTTTGGGGACAGGAGGAGCAGAATGAACCCATTAGATTTAAGCTGTGTTACTAGACAGATATAATACACAGAAAAATATTTGCCAGTTGCATGTCCAAAATTTTCCTTCAGAACTTGTTTTTGATTGAGTGTTAGTTGCTTTTGAGAACTCCTGCTGTGTCTTCTTTAGCTGAAAGCTTTCACTTCTCACCATTGACTGAAGAAAATAAAAGACGCTCTTATTTTTGTCAAGTTTCACTAGTCCTGACATTTTCCAACTAGCAATATGGGAGTTCCTCATAATTTTACTACATCAAGCTCTTTAGATGGTGGTCCAATGCACCGAATTTAATGAAGTACTATCCAGAGGCATGAGCTTATTTTAGGTATCACAAAAAGCACTGGGCATCCCTCCCTCCAAGCACTTCCTCATGCATCGGGTACTCTCACCTCATGTGATACTTTTGCTGTAATATTGTTTTTGATGCTGCGTTGACCCCAGGTTAAAAAACGTTTGTGGAGTTACTAGATCAAGTTGCTTTTACCTTTTTCTTTAATAAACACAAACAAGAAAATTGAATAACTGTTTGCTTTTTTCAAAGGGACATATCATGAAAATATTTTCTTTGGCTACTCCATTTGTCTTCATGTCCTGAGCTTGTAAGAGACCTGTCAGACAGCTATTTCAGACTGAGAAAACTTCTTCCAAAATTTAGTTGATAAAACATGATTTTAGTTTTATGTCTAGTAAGATTAACTGAGGTAAAAGAAATCATTTACTTGATGAAGCTTCATTCATTTGACTTGCAAATAGTGGTCACATGTTTTTTGGTGAATTTCAGTTTCTGTTGTGAAAGCAGTTTCACTGATGTAAAAAGTGCTTTTCTTGGTGATGTCAATTTTGTCTTAGGTGTGGAATGGAATCTTTGCTTCTTGTCTAGCCCTAGAACTCATATCACCGACTTAAAAGTTATTTGTATCAATGTTGTGACCCATACACATACCCCAATGGTCAACAGAAACATTTTGCTGCAAATATTTGAACTTCAAGCTGGTTTACTGGAAAAATGTCCTCAGAGCTAGTGCTCCTGTTCCTGAGGAATGTAAATTCTGCAGATAGGTTTCTAAAGGAAATCACAAATGTGCATTCCAGCTGGTTCACAGAACTATTCTTCAGTACTTACTTAGAATTTACGTTGCAACATGAAACCTTTTCCATAAAAAGTTGGCTGAATGGATTACTGTGAAGAGCAACCATGAAGGGGATGCAGAATTGACACTGATGTGATGGAAACACTAAACGAATTTGCTGAAAAATTGCCACATTTTTCCTAAAAACACAGAAATTCGTCTCTGAATTAGATGAAAATCAGTCTTATCTCAAGAATGCCAGTTGAGATACTTATTGGTCAATAAATAACACTGTCAATAATTGCTGTTAATACCAGTGAATCTAATATAATTGCACAGGTTTTTCTTTTTCTTTTTCTTTTTCTTTTTCTTTTTCTTTTTCTTTTTCTTTTTCTTTTTCTTTTTCTTTTTCTTTTTCTTTTTCTTTTTCTTTTTCTTTTCCTTTTCCTTTTCTTTTTCTTTTTCTTTTTCTTTTTCTTTTTCTTTTTCTTTTTCTTTTTCTTTTTCTTTTTCTTTTTCTTTTTCTTTTTCTTTTTTTTTCTCATGTTGTGAGCCTCTTTATTTTGCTTCCACTTCAAAACTTGATCTAATTCCAGGAATGTCTAAAAACATTTGCTGTATCTTTTCTACTGGGAAAAAACCCCAAACCTTTCAACTCACTGTTAGCCCCCTGCTCCAAAAATAAAATGTACAGTACGTAACAAATTTCTTCTGACAGCATTTTCCCAGCTGGAAGAATGGAGTTTTTTAATTGGTGTATAAATAAATAGAGGTTTCATCCTGCTTTTAAATATATATTAAAAAAAATGTCCTTGTCTCTAGTACACATAGGAACAGATATTTCTTGCTAGCAAACACAGTAACAAACAAACACTTTTCATTGAATACAATTTAAAAGTTAGGCCTAAACACCCTGAAATAAATAAAAGTCCCGTTGTCTTGAGGAAGACTCCCAAAGTTCTCTACATCTCTTGACTTTTCTATACCATTTTACTTCTTAACTTGCAAATTCAAATTTCTTTACAGTTTGACAAGATAACCTAAAGTGTTGGTGGATCATCAAATATGTATCTGGTCAGCAAGCAAAAGCTTTTACGAATTTAGATTGATCTTGTGTTTTCAGAGTAGAGTTTACCTAGATTAATTGTGTGGAAATAACTTTTGCTACCTGAAAATAAATTGGGACAAAATGTAGGCACTGATGCAAATCCAAAAACTGGAAAAGGGAAGCATACATTGGTTCAAAACCGTAAGATGTGTTTATTTGATCCTCAAGTTCAATGCCAGGCACCTTGAGACTCTAAAATATTCGTTCTTATTGCACTGTAGCTGTCCAGTTTGAAGTTCCCTTGGCACTGAGGTTATTGTAGAGAGGGATATACAGTAAACATTCCTGAAGCTATCAGAATGCCTGTTCTCTTTCCTGGGTTGAGCTTCTCAGCCTGACTTGTCTCACCTCTGAGTCCAAAGCAAAGGGATCCTCAGAAAAGCTGCCATGAAGGAGAAGTTCAATAGACCAACCTTTCTTGGATGTATCTTCTTTATTTCTCACAGCTCAATAATTAAATAGTCATATAAAAAAAGGAAGAGGTCTGTTTGTGAAAGAAAAAAATAAAAGGGAGAAATCAAACTGCAACTTCTATCTCCTGGAAAAGGATTGCCTCACCAATAGCAGTCAGTAAACATCTCGTCTTCTGGCCTCATCTGCGTGTAGTACATAGTTGAGTGGCTTTGAAAGGCTCTCCCCGCCAGAACATGAGATAATCTAATTGTTAGGGAACTCCCTCCTTTCTATTCCTTGGGTGCTGGCACACTTTTTATTAAAATATTTCAGTTTAAAGCAATACACTGGTCCAGGCATGTAATATTTGTATGGAGCTTAACGTGGTCCTGCCATAACATTTCTATCTCCTTCAGTGTGTAAAGTTGGACCAGAAATCTCATGAGAATGAACTTACTCATGAAATATCTGCTAATTCTGGCTTCATGTTATACTGTAAATAGTATGAGAACTGCCTTTCTAGCAGTTTTAGGGAATTTGGCTCCCAGCCATTGTTAGAAAAGCCCAAGCTGTGATCTAAGTGACAAGCAAGGGGGATAGAAAACCTCTCCAGACTTTCAGAAAGCTCGTTATTAGTGACAGAAGCTTGCTGGGGTAGAGTCTTCTCCTCCATATTCTTCTATTCAGGTAAATTGGCCACTGTTTTCAGCTATTGCAGACATACCTTTATGAAATTGGGTACATTGCAGAAGGCACAGTGTAAGCAGATACTTTGGGGACTTGATATGGATCTTCTGTGGAGTTTTTGAGGAAGAGGTGATTATGTCAAAAACTGAATGGCAAGCTCAGGACTACAGCCCTTCAGTGATGGGATCTCACAATGGAGACTCTTAGTGCTTCTTTCTCTTCTGCCTCCTTCAGAGCTGCTAGGATAGCACCTTCTTCCCTGTCTTCTGACTCTCTGCCCTGCCAGCTACTTGTCCTGTCTCTCAGGTCTGATTTTCATCCTAGAGCCTAAGGCTCTGCTTTTCCATGAGATCTTTGGACAGTACTGTAGTGTGAACTGTCTTGAAAAGAAGCTGGGCATTGGTAAGCAGACGGCATTTTACTTTCAATAGCCCCCCAAACTGCTGTGAAAGTAATCTCAGTACCATAGAAGCAATCTCAGCTTTCAAAACTAAAGGCAAAAGTCATGTGCTCTACAGGTTCAAACTTGAGCACTGGTTTTTATCTCATATGCAAATTATTCTTAGCCCTGGTATCAGAAATACTATTAAGCACATACCTGTAAACATTCTTTAGCTTTAATTATCCGTAATATCCTTGTGAGGGTGAGTTGGGTTACGTGACTTACTCATTGGGGAAAATGTTCTAGTAATAGTTTGTGAGCCTGAAAAAGTAACTGTATCAAAGATGAAAGACATGAATAGTGCACATAATACAGCCTTGTTTGTAGCATTAGAATGAAAGCTGCTGTGATTTCATAATGACACTAAGGTAATTTCCAGATAATTTTCAACAGCCTTTGGAAGTGTGATAGATGATGTAATATTCCCCAAAAGAGATAGGTCCCTTCAATAAGGAATTAAGTAAGCAAACACTATCACAGAAAACAACTTGTCTGAAGAATGCGTCACATTCAAAAGATGGGAAATGTCAGTGTCAAGGTTACCATTGCAAGCCCAATTCTGTCCCTTTCTCACCCCAGCCCCATTACAATATAGCTTATAGCTGTATGACCACATGCTACCTTTCCACAAACAATCCTCAGAATGTGACACATGATCAGTTATATAATCATCTGTCCTCTAATCCTCTGATTCTTCTGTCTTTAGAAGAAGCCTGTATTTACTGCCAGAGAAGCCAAGGATGTCAGATAGCTGGGTGCTAGATTCCAGTGGTGGAGGAAATAAAAAGTTTAATATAGACTGCTCCTCTCAAATATAGAAAAGGGCTTGGGGGATTACTGGATGAAATTCAGTGAGTTGACCATATAAAATGGCCAAGGATTAGAGTCAAAGGAGGACATAAGCAATGGAAGACCGAAATTTCAAAGCTATGTATATCAGCATTTGGGCCCTGAACATAGGATCTTGAAATACACGATCATGATCTAGGTGAATCTGCGTCTGCAGAGGGGTTGGACTTGATGATCTTTAAAGATTCCTTCCAACTCTACCATTCTATGATTCTATGATTCTATGATCCCTGCAGAGGTGGCTTGTGTGAGGGATGCCATCTCAGAAGAACTGAGCTTAGTTTTGTAGATAGAAGTCAAATGTTCATTGACATTGACATTAGCAGTTTCATTTTTCATTTTTTGATGAATGGTGGTAGAACTTCTTGCTAGCTTTCAGAGAGCCCTACTACTTTAATTTCAGAAAAATTCTATGAAAAAAGAAATTTGAGTCTGATTCTCACGTGTGCATGAGAATCTAATGGAGCTTTTAGAGATGTATCTGATTCAGGAATAATTTTTTTGGGGAGGATTCTGCCACTGTTGATTCACAAGTTCATCTGTGGTGCGACTGGTCACTTTAATCCCAATTCCAGGATAATATTCAAGTAGGCTGTCATGTTGTCTTTTACTATTTGTGTATGGAGATGTGAATGTTGCACCCTCTTTCTGCTGTTACACTATCCAAAACCCCAGGCTTTAGTGTAGTTAAGTGTCTAATTGTCAGTGATTTCAATGAGTTTTAGACACCAATACATTTTGGGATTAACACAGTCTGGGCATGTGAGACTTGAGACTGATTGCATAGGAGCCTTTGTAAGACAAAGGCTTTCAACAGAGTTTATAGAGAGCATCTCTGCAAACTTCTGTGCATATGACGTTCTACGTCCAAAAAATATTCGGGTGCCTTGTGTATGTTAAAGAACGTTGTGTCCTGAATTTCTCACTGTATTTACTTTCTATGTTCTTCACATTGTAGCAAGTAACATAGAGACACAGATACGCACACACACATATACACATACACCGTCTTTGCAAACACCTGTGGGAACAGCAAGTATGCAAATAGGAGCCACAAGAAATTCTTCACTGCAAGAATCTCTTCATAAACATCCTAGAAGTTGAAATGGATTTTCATAAAACCTTTGTTAAACAGGGAAGATGTTGGCAGACACTGAAATCTTTATAGTCAGCACATATCCCCAGAAAGGGCTGGGTAACACATTTTGTAATTGGTCATATATAGAGTTCCAGTGTCCATCAGGACACCCTCTGCATCATCAGATGGCTAGAGGTTTCTTCTTCTTTGCAAATAGCACTGTTGCTATCAGATCAGAGAAACTACAGGGAGACTTTTATGAGAAACAAGTGTGCCAGAATTTAGTAATTTGTAGTTATTTGCAAGGGTAGCCATCAGACACCAGTCACGTACAGGAGTTGTTGATGAATTGCCATTACTGCAGCATCCAAGCATCTCCTAGCTGCTTATGTATCACTGAAGCTCTCTGTTAGAAGGAAGTATCTACTGATCCCATTTTACAGGTCCAGCACCTGAACACAGCCACTACAATTCAGAATGTTAAGGCTATGCAAGTGCATAAAGGGGCAGAGGGACATCTAGTGGGATTTTCACTCTCTCCGTATTTGCAGGCCATCAGGAATCTTCCCACAGGGTTCACCTAACCTGTGACCTACCACATCAGGAAGAGCTCCCTGCAAGAATGAGTTGGAATGTGGAAGTTCCTATTGAGGGGGTTTAAGAAGGCATATTTTTCCTTAGAGCTCAGGGGATGCCCAGTAACTTATTGACCTGTGCTAACTTCTTCCATGCCAGCCTGAAGAGAGTTGTCCAGTGCCATGGTTGAGGTCTGGCAACAGAGCAAAGCATCTTTAGATCAGCACCCAGACCCCCAAAACACATTTGCTTTGTGAGAATGCAGGGGCTCTGTTGTGATTCAGGCTGTGTATCTTGTGCTTTTAACCCTCTGAAGATGTAGAAGCTGCTGTGAGAAGAAGTAAGAGGAGTTGTGACTAATTTGATTTCTGTAAGAAAGCTCACCTTGACAGGCTTTCAGCAGTACTGAGTTTTAAGACATTTTGAAGGTTATCTTCATAAAAAAAAGACTGGCAATCTACACTGGAAAAAAAAAAGTGTGATTAGAGACTTATTTCTTGACATGACTGATGGTTTGATGATTACAATACATTATATTGCCCTTCTCAGCTAGCATAGAACAGCACAGCTTCATCCACCGAAGTCAATAGGCTACGATAGTTCATATCAGCCAAGGGTCTGTGAATAAACTACTGTGCCTATGCATACAGTTTGCAAGTGCTTGATTCCCTGCAGATATTCTCAAATTCTTTGTGTCAGAAGAGCAGGAGTTCTCTGCTGACCAACATGGGAAACCCTTCTAGTCTTCAGGTGAGGCA
The DNA here is from genome assembly GCA_013401255.1 of Urocolius indicus. Lineage (NCBI taxonomy): Eukaryota > Metazoa > Chordata > Aves > Coliiformes > Coliidae > Urocolius > Urocolius indicus. The sequence continues at coordinate 245,971 of WBNH01005454.1, forward strand.
TCATGGAACATGAATGGGGCGTTTTTTGGGGCACAATAACTGCATTAGGTTGCAGGTACAGTGCAGCATGGCTCTAAAAGCCCTGTTTGTGTTTACCATTGTACAGTGGACATCATTTGTTTACATGACAGTAGGACCCCAAAGATAGACAAGGCGTATATTACTGCAGGCTCTGTGAGAAGATGAGCCTCTATTCTGTCATTTTTACACATACTGCACGTTATCAGCAGTGAATTCACCTGAGACTTGACTCTTGGAGCCGTTGACTGGGCAATAAAATGACACAAGGACTTCCAGTGCCCTCACCCAGTACTGAATGAACAGCTCTTTCATAGCAGTGGGGAAGTGGAGGCTTCTGGATGCTCCTCATGCATGAACACAGAAGTGGAGTGGAAGGTAGTCTGCACTGATTTTGCCCCGACCCTGCTGCCTCTTCTTCAGTGTCTAAAGAACATGACAGAGCATAGGGTAACAAAATTTATAAGCGTTTTCAGAATTAACTCTTTGATTTATTTTCTCCAGGCATCATAGTCAGAATTTATACTTTTCTTCTGAATCTGTTTGGATGGTATTTGTACATATGATGCTTGGTGAGGTCAGATATGACGTAGAATCCAGTGAGAGGGCAATGTGTTTCAGAATGCACAAGTTCCTTATTGAGGGCTCTCCTTATTAAAATTGACCTGAAAGGAAAACTGAGCAGCCTTGGCTTTGCTCCGGGTTTAATTGAAGAGATGACCGAAATATGTTAAAATTTAGGTGCATTTTCATTTCAGTCGGATTATCCTTTGAAACTGTGAGCAAACCCTGCCTGACAACACAAAGGAATTTTCCCATGGATCAGCTAAAGCTGACTCACATGAAAGACTTGCCCAAAGTGGTCATGCCCTCTGAGCAAATACCACAGGCATGAGGATCTCTGCTCTTGGCCTAACAGCACTGTTAGGATTCCAGCGACCCAGCCTCGGAAGGCAGATTTTATTGGAGGAGGGGAGGTCGCCTACCTGTGACCCAGCCAATCTGCTCTGCTATTTATCCATGTTGCTAACTTGCAAGGGAGGCAAACTGTTTTGCGCTGTCACTGCATGTTGTGAGAAATTTCCTGCTCAGCCCCTGAAATACACCAAATAGCGCTGACTGTTTGCTTAAGCAGGTAAAGCACACAGTGAGAATCGCTGCTGTGACTCAAAGGGGAAAGAAAATCATCTGATCATTAAAGCTTTCAGCACTGCATTTTAGTGCTGGAGAGAAGACCTAGCGGAAGCTACGCACCCTTCTAAGATAAATATTTCCTCTGCTGGAATTGCTGAGTATACTGCAGATCCACAACCAGGAAGGCTTGCTTACTCATCCCTGCCATGTATTGCTGGAGTGGTTTTCCTTTCTTTTAATGCTACTGAGGAGTGCATTGCTCTGGCTGCCCTGGCTTATTAGAAAGACAAGCACATGCTAAGCAAAGCATTGGAATAACATGCGAAACAGTGATGCAAATAGAGACAGAATTTTGGACCACTCAGAACGTCCCCCCTACCCCAAATTAAAAGACACATACGGAGTTAAAGCTCCTAGCCAATATGCTGCTGATAATTTAAAGCTAAAAAGATTTTGAAATAAACTTTGCATTGTCTCTCTGCACTTTTTATTTACCCTCTGCACTTCTTATTTACTCTCTGCACTTCTGCTCAGTAAAAATAAAGCAGGCAGAACAATATCATATGCTGTTTCCAACTTGCCTCCGTTTTATTTCTAATACACCTGTGAAAGAGTCTTGTTTTAAAACTCACTGCATTGCAAAAGGATATTTTATTCGTCGGTTAGCTGTCCCTCACTTTCCTTTCTGGTTGCTCTTAAAAGAAAATTTGGGCCTAAGTTATTTGTCACTTTGTCTTTGCAATTAATTTGATCTATTTCTGTGCTTGAATTTGAATTTTCAGTTAAGATCACATGTGAACTGTGCCAGGATATAGTAAAGGTCTCTTCCCACATTCCTGAAAAGTATGGCACCGGGGGCAGCAGACTCAAAATTATATGGCAACTTCCTTTAAATGGGAAAGGTCCAGTGGATTTCACTTGACTGTGTATAAAAGTCGATAGTACACTTGGTGGTAGCCCGTGTGTTACTTGTTTTAAATTACATTTAGTTTCATACTGTCTCAACATTCTCTGTTTCCAATATCCAACAGATTTTTGTACTGACAAATGTGTGACATTTACAGGAAGCTGTTGTGGAGAAAACCTGAGGTTTTTCTGTATAGGCTGAGCATAGTTGTGGCTTCTGACCCTGGGGAGAACTGTTTGAGTTAGGGATTATCCTATTAGATGGATGTTTCTAATAAAACTACCAGCAGCCAGAAGAGCTTATCTGTGTTACCACCATGCAGTTTCAGAGCTAACAAGCCCCTCAACATGAAGGGGTTAAATCCTGAGTGTCATCAGTCATTTCAAGCTTGCTGTGGGCTCGGGTTCTAGTTCAGCTTCCACAGTGACTTCAGCTGATCTGAACTGGGCCTGCTTTGTTCCTCCCCACTACTCTTCTGTAACCTGCAAGGTAAGCTAGTCCAGCCTGCTAAACCTGCAGCAAACCTCTAAAAAAATAGTAATTGAATAGTTTTCTTCCAGCTTAGCAGGCTGGAACAGTTCAGTGTGGGATGAGAATCAGTGCTGGTGCAAATGAAAGGACAAAAATGTATAGCCATGGGCAGGAATGAGCCAGTGACCAGAGTAGCTCTTAAATTAGGTTGAGTGAGTTGGATGGGAACTCTGCCTTTTAAGGGGAGTTGAACTTCTTCAGGTATGTGTTGCCTCTGCTCCCATTGTGTTGAAAGGAGCTGTCACATGGCCATGGCATGAGCCACTTCGAGTGGCTTCTCTGACAAAAAGTGATTTGCCAACAGCAAAGAATAGAGTTCATTCAGATGAGGGAACCAAAATGATTTGTTATGGGGAGGTTGATGTTTACATTGAACAGGAGTGGGAGGAATAGGAACAGGAATAGATGAGCTGCAGGCAGCTGACAGCAACTCACTCTCACTTGGCTGGAAGAGGTGTCTGCATGCTAAAGGCACAGATCTCCAAGATACTGAGGAGGGACTGCTCAGCTGTCTAATTGTCTCAGCTGCTGTGATGTACTAGGGCAGTGGAAAACTAGCCCAGTTGTGTAGTTTTCTATTGAGTAAGTCACAGCAGCTCACAGAAGTGCAAGCAGTAAGTGCCCATGGAACACAAGGCTGGGAGAGCATGTGTCTGCACCACATCGAGAGAGGAGAAGGGGCAGGACATGACAGCAACTACCCTCCCCTATACAGTGGCTTGGGGTGCTGAGCTTTTAGAAATTAAAAATCAATGTCTTCATATATGTTTTTACACTGAATTTATTTTAGTTAGGTACAAATACATTAATAAATGTCCACTTCTGTCATAGGTGCTCTGCCTCATGTACCTTGTTTCCATCTGTAGTAAATGCTTGTACTGGTAGAATTGGTGTGGTGACCTTGCAGCACAGGGAGGGAAGGGCTGATTGGGCCAGGTGAGGAGATGCTAAGGGTCAAATTACCTCATGTTGATTTTGCTAACTGGGGAACAGTTCATACAATAGCAGAACCATAGCTCTGCCTCTAATTACTCATCCATCAAAAAAGAGACCATCTTCTCACCATCATTAATATTGGATGTGTGCAGCCCCTAATAACTAACCATCCTTGCAAGATCTGAATTAGGCATGGATGTCTAGTGCCTTTTCTACAAAAGGAGACAGACTATGTGATATGCTGATGTCATTGCTGTTATGCCAACCATCACCCAGGCCTGTCCTGGACCAGCATAAAGCCTGTCCCTGGAATGTTAACTATCTTGGCAAAAGTGAATTGGCAGACTGAATTTCGTACAAGATCACAGCTTCGTGCCTCATTTCTTTGGGAGATTTTGGTCTCATGCCAGGAGCCCTAGAGATGGATTTGTTACATCACTGGAAAACAGCCCAAGCACTGGAATATTTTTAAAATCAAAGCCAAAGGTCAAGGCTTTGGTCACCATGAAACCTCATGAGAGAGACAAAATCTACATAAAGACCACTATAAAATATGTGTCTTTTCAGATCTCCATAGATCTTAAAAATTTATTTAACTTAAAGTGTGGACTCAGTTTCTGGGCTTTTATGCTTTTTTTTTTTTTTTTTAAAGATGGAAGCAGAGAATGTTGCATTTTGTTCTGCTGGCTGGCTAGTGCTGTGCCTTCTGACAGGCTGATTGGCACAGACCAATAGAGCAAACCACTCTAATAGGTATTGGGAAGGGTAACTGGTGAATAGCACCTGGGAGATGTCAGCAAGACCACTTGACCTGGTGTGCAGGAAGGAGAAAGGGCTGTTGTTATTTCTAAGCTAGCAGTTACGACCATCTAAGACAACAAGGGAAGCAAATAGTATGACGGTCCCTTTGGTAAGAACTCCTGATATCACTGGGAAACAGAAAAGCTTTCATATCACCCAAGACCTTTTCTATATCCTAAGACAGTCACTGGATAAAAACTTTCCCGTGGCTTTTTCTGTGAAAAGCCATATTTTCTCATGCGGTGGCAAATCTGTGGCAGCACCTTTGGTACAGCTTGTGACTGTAGCCTTTGCTCCATCTTCTTTCATTAGTGCTTTCATTAGTGCAGCTGTGATAAAGGAGACCATGAAACAACCTGCCTTCCCTGAAACCAGGTGTGCTCTCTGGGATGTCATGGAGAAGGGGGAGTTGGCGTTTAATTTCTTACAAAAAACCCAAACCAGTTCCTTTCTTATTATTATCTTTTTGTTTGTTTATTTTTCTGAAAAAAAAAAAAAAACCCCACACACAAAAAAATGCCTGGTCCTTCTGTTAGAAGAGTATTTTTAATGGGTCCAGAAGAAACTACTGATGACAGCTGGCCAGATAACAGAAATCTCACTGCAGCAGAACTGCAGCAGAGTTTGAATAAGTGAGTATTGTTTTTTGTAAGCTGCTGGAAACACTCACTTCCCCTTCCTTTGGGCAGGGGGGTTGGGCTTGATAATCTTTCAAGGTCCCTTCCAGCCCTTGAGATTCTGTGATTCTGTGAAACTATTTGCTGTGCTTAACTAGGGATGTGACAGCTGCCCTTGCTGGACAACCTATCCTCCTGAGGCCTGAGCCAGGCAAGAGTGGCTCTGGCAGGTCTAGCAGCAGCTTCCAGTGCCCCAAAAGCAGTGTGAGTGCCCCGCTACCCTGACTCCACACCTCTCCATTGCCTCCTCTTTGTTTTCCCCTTGTTGTGATTTATTGGGTTGGGTTGTGCGGCTGCTTCTTGGCTGAGTGCCGCTAAGGTATGTAAATTGCTTTTTAACAGCTAATAGGCACCCACACATCCTCTTTTATTTTTTTTTAAAGGCAAAACAATATGGTCAGCAGTGAATTATAGGAGATCAAGAAAGCATCAAGAGGTGAAAGTCAGTGGCTGACTGGCCAAGTCCTGCCTAAAGTTAAGATTCTGTTCAGAATAAACTGAGTAAAGAGCAAGTTGGATAGCTTCAGCCTGGGATTTTAAAGGAGAGGACCACCTCTGTGGCTGTAATATATACTTTGTGATCAGAGTTTCTCCAAATCAGCTGTATTCAATTTCACAGAAATCTCAAACCCCAAAGCACTGTATTTCAATTATCAGTGGCATCTTGCTTCTTGTCCTGACTTGGTCAATTTTAAACAAGGGACAACAACTACAGCAGGATAAATTATTGTGACTGTCCAGTTTCTCAGTTTCTGTTGTCAGAGTACTAGAAAGAACAGTTTTTAAGCATTGTCTGCATTTTATTTGCCTTCCAGTGCTTGGTGTGAGGAGATTAATTCTCCAGTCTGCACTTGGACTTATTTCTTGCTAGGCTTCGTGTTCCTGGTTTCCAGGATGCTCTTGACCACCCAATCTAGGTGCAGGCTTGGAGTAAAAGCATGGCTTTTAATAATTTAGCACCGCAGGTGAAACCTGTGTGCACTCACCTCTGCTTTGCAAGAGAGGTGTCTGCTTATGAACAAGATGGTGACAACTGACCTTTTTTTATCCTCATTGAGGCCAAAGACATATTGTAACATATTTTCCAGCATGAAAATCTGTTAAGTAAAGCACTTATATGCCTCAGATATGTGTGCCTATGATCCACATGCACAGAGCTGATGGCTGCCCTCTGCTCTTTGCCAACAGTCAGTCCCAGTCCCAACACCTTGACTGAGCCTGTCAAGGGGTGAGCAAGTCACTTGTGGAGTTACAGGCTTCAAACGGCACAGCTTAAAAGCCTAGCTACGGGCAAGGACTTTTGTGAGCACCTGCTTGCAATAGCTTGGCTTTCTCTTACTTTTTCTTCTACATACCACTCTGCAGCCCCCTCACTCTATCCCAAATGTCTCCTGCAAGATAGCAAGCTCAAGACCTCTGCTGTGGAAACATGATGTCATCCACATCTTTGAGGTACTGGTGCAAATCTGGGGAACAAACCAGATTTGGATCTAAGGAGATTCTCTGTTTCTGAGCTCTGTGCCCTCAACCACTGACATTTATACAGCAAACATGATCCATATCAGTCTGCCACAGTGTGAAATATTATAGGCCTTGGGGAAAAGAAATGAAAGGGCTCACAGCAGGTAGGTTCATGGTTGGAGTTGCAAGAAAGTGCATTTATGTTTACCATGCAACTTGCTACTTTTGCTTTTATTGCCAGGGAAAGGGGTGATTGGAGTACAGATAGGGGTAGGAGTTGCTCTCTCTGTAAAACTCACGACTGGTTGGCCATCAGAACTGGCCTGTTAGTCTCTGGACTCACTTGGATATTTTCTTTTTTGTTTTTCCTACACTGCCTTTGGTCATAATTTCTTCATGCTGCTACTCTCTGATACTGAAAACACTCAGCTCTTCTCACTGCACAAGCCACCTTAATTCCTCTCTCTTCTTCTTTTTCTTACCTTTTTCTCTCTCAGTTCTGTTACCTTCTGCACCACTTCTACATCCATTCCTTGCACTTTCTCCCTCTTCAATAATGCCTACATCCAGGATTATTTTTCTAGTATAAATCTATGAAATCTCAACTTTAAAAAATTAATTTGAAAATAGGTGCAAGTTTGTTTATAAAAACAGGTATCTAGTTATGTGCCTATGCACTGTGATAGCATACAAAACAGAGGGAAGAAGGCATTTAAGTTCTGCTAATTGTCCCTGGAAGCTAACCACTCAATCCAATTAATACATTGTATTGTGCATTTTGATTGTGCATTTGTATTGGTACCTGATGTGTCTTTGAGCATCTACATGCTTCTGGAAAGCTATTGCTGATGTGTTTATCTTTATCCTTGTTCTCATAGCTTTAATTGTGTGCTTTTCGACACCTTGATGGAGAATGAAAGTTCCTCAGATTTGGGACTGCATCCTCCAGTAAGTTTGTACAGGCCTCGGGGCTTTTTACAGACACTGAAGCATAACAAATAACCATGCCTAGTAAGACCAGTCTCACCATTCAGGTTGTCAGCTGTAGAAAGCCACCAAGACTCAGAGATCTTCTGGTAAAGGAATGTAAAATAAAAAGCAAACAAATATGGATAATCATGCTCCTGGCTCTGTTACCAAAAATTACCGATGACAAACCTCAAAATATGATGATTCACTCAAGCACTCAAAAAGCACTTACAAGAAGCCACATGACTAATTAAGCTAGAGGTCAGGGACAGTTCTATTCAACCTACACATCTAATTGTATACTTTACAAAAACCAACCCTAGGCTTCTCAAGGTAGATAATAAATGCTCTACTGTTATTGAAAGAAGGGTATGAATTGCTTGGAAGAACACACTCCTTCTCTTGGTCTCTTTCTCTTGGTCATTTACTCTTTGCACAGCACCTAACACAATAGCTAGACAGGCAACCAGACAATCAAGCACTACAGACTGAAATGTGGAAGGCCAGAATTACCTCCTGCCCATGCTGATTTTGGTGTGGTGGCATTTTATGTGGGTGGCTGCAACTATGTTACACACATGAAGGCCATGGCTTCCTAGATGAAATTCAGTAATACAACCCAGATTAGTGGGATGGGAATCTGAGCAGAGAGACTGATGAGCCTTTGCAGAATTGTGATGTCCCTGGGAGTGAGGTAAAAGGCAACAATCTGATCCCTCATGATGAGGCAGTGCTTCTCCTGTCGGCTGAAATGTGGCTTTGAAAGCATTAAGACATTCTCAGCTTGGTGGGGAGAAAATTATGTCTAAATTTCAATGTGTTTGATGATACTGTAAGCCATATAAAGCTATAAGCTAATTACCACAGGAAACATAGGCATTTCAGTGCCTATGTAGCTTTGAAGAGCTGGAACAAAGCAACTGTATTTTGACTTTCACAGTTTACCAAATGTGGCATTGATGGTGAGCCGTATGGTGATGGAAAGGACAGAGCTATATTTGTTTAAGGAACCTTCAGGCTGAATTTCCAGCTTTGTGAGTGCTGAGAGAGAGAAAAAGGGGAAGCTCTGAGGAAAACAAATCTTTCCTGAACTTTGAGTTTCTTCGCTTTGATATATTACCACATTTTTCTGTGATGTGACCAGTCCTCCTTTATAAACTTTGCTTTATCTCGGTGACATTTTGCGTCTAGAAAATGATTAAGCTGTCATATTTGGGGACTGAAAAGAGCAAAGGGCTGAAAGAGTTTGTTCTACCTGTCAAGTTACTCAGTTACAGCTGATTCCCTCTGCAGACATGCATTTCCAGTGGTGTATGCATGCACCATGTGCTGGCCCTTGCCTACTCCTCACACTATGGGAGCTATAGATACAAAAATATGTATGTATGAATCTATAAGAATAAAAAAATATATTACCTGATGAGGAGGACTGTGGGACTCAGCAAAGTTCCCTATTACTTATTAGCCAGCCAGTGGTCTGGCCTGTTTGTCTCTGTCCTTGGCAATAAAACAAAGATGAAAGGTAGCCGCTTATTTGGAGGCAAACTTGAAAGTACAGTAGCTATCTCAGGCCCTCGCTTTATCAAAGGCTGGGACAGCAATAACAGTACTAGATGGAGCAACAAGGACACGGTAGGCTAGGCTGTCAAACAGTTACACCTTGTGTGCAAACAGCAGTTTCACATCCCCACGGGCACTGAAACGCCGTCAGCAGCTGAAGGCGTGCTGTGGCAGATGGTGCTTGGTCATAGTACCTCCTCCTCCATGCCTAGGCACAGGGGACAAGGTTGGGCCAGGCATTTGCCTCCCTGAGTGGGAGAACTTTTCCAGTAGCTAGTTTGCAAAGTTCAAGGCTCCCAGGCAGACTTCATGCCTCAGGCTAATGGTAGAAGCTCAGCTCTCACCCACCTGTCTCTGCCAAACTGGGCGAGTAGTTTTGTACAGGCTTTCTTGACCGAGAGACCTACAGATTAGTCCCTCCTCCGTCTGAAGGAAATCGTGGAATCACAAAATGGTAGGG